>JAHZNG010003236.1:0-15697 GCA_027744375.1 Orchesellides sinensis
TTTGAACCCTAGGAAGATTTTTATTACCACATAAGTTCGTATCATAACAAGAAAACAGAAATGGAGCTACGCCAAGACTTTGCTGTTTCCGACACAGACAATAATGGCATACTAAATGATGTAGATTCTGATGAAATTATGGAACCTATGACTTTCGTAAGTAAAATATAAGCCCAAGTAAAGTATTTATATTGTGGAAAGTTTGGTGCATAAAATAATATTATTATGCTCATAATCTTCAACTTTTGCTAATAGGAAGATTTTAAAGAAGCGTACACCGTATATGCAGAGGAAGTCGATGAAGAACATTTTAAGTCCCGTTTTATTCTACTGGATGCAAATGGAGATTCAATTGTACAATTTGACGAATTTACAGCGAACAAGGGCGTCATAATCAATTCAGACGACGAACCAGAGTTCATAGAATGGCTTGAGGAGTACTTTGGCTCTTCTCCGTCTCAGATGAATAGGGAGGGAGAGAAAGTATTTAGGGAGTTTGATTCAAATTGTGATGGGTTCGTTTCACAGGTAATTAGCGCATATGAAATGTTTGGTCCGTAAAAGTATTTTACAATTCATTCATGAATGTTAAAGTCAGTAATGGAAGGCATTTAATTTCAGACGGAATTTAAATCAAAAGTAGATGAACTATACAGAAAAAGTAGGATTACGTATTCGTATGTTAGCCTAACTGGAGAAGCCAACGATTACTTCAACCGTCTTGATCTCAGTAAAGACGGGAAGCTCTCATATAATGAGTTTCACTTTTTACTCTTGAGGAAAGGGTCGAAGATTGACGGGAAACTCTGACTGTTTCGCTATCGAATTAAGTTAAAGTGTCCAAAAGGCATAACCAGAAGGTATTGTTTGTTACAGTTGTGATGTACACTAAACTTGCGTTTCTATTTACAAAATAAGGTACCATACCCTTGAGGCTTGAGATGAAGAAATGCAATATTAGATGTAGGTTAAAGACTGGTAGTTATTAGTTATCGAATTTTAGCTAATTCAGATGAAAGCTCATCTTGAAATCATACTGTGATCAATATACATATGGAAAAAGATATTTGTATTATATGTAAGATTTTTCAGTTATATATTAATTAAGTCTATAAGTAAATAGGTATCGAATTTTAGCTAATTCAGATGAAAGCTCATCTTGAAATCATACTGTGATCAATATACATATGGAAAAAGATATTTGTATTATATGTAAGATTTTTCAGTTATATATTAATTAAGTGTATAAGTAATAATTGTTTGAAAAAATTATATTAAAAGTGACTCTTCTTGCCCATGGCCATGTGTGCGATAGTCAGCGTATTACCGTTACTAATTTAAGCGTTAACCAAGTTTACAGCGAATGTTTAATAAGTTTAATTGTGAAAGTGTGAAACCAAGTCAGCAATGTAATTCATAAAAACCTATTTTGATACAGAAACAATGTAAAAATGTATTAGGTAACTGCCTTGTGACTCAAGTTCTGTCCCATATACAACATGTAAAGTAACAATATATGTTGTTTGTGTATTATTGTGGCCTGCGATATTTTTTAGTTTAAGTAGAGGAAACGGAATGCTAACTAATTTCTAAGGTGCAGATCGAACTCGAACATGATTGGTTTTACTGGTTTTGTTGTCTTGTTACGTAGTATACTGCCTTTATCAGGAAAAGCTTTATCGACTTTAATTTTGTTTGAGTGTAAGTGTCTATAACGAAATGTACTGACGCTTAAACATATATATACATGTCCTGTAGTTGTAAATATAAGTTGAGTCAAGTCCCTATACAATATATAGTAAAACAATGACAAAAGACATCTAAGTTTTTAATGAAACTTTGCCATGTATGCATACAAAATTCCTTATCATTTCTATTTAACTGGCCTATGCATGAAAGTCTTATAATGGACATATAAGTACATACCACAGAAATGGGTTACCCAGTAATGGAAATTAATTGACTTGCGGTTGTGCACATCCATAATTTCGGGATACAACGACAAGAGCAAAAATACTTTTGTGTGAGTGGTGATTTACTGCTAATTTTAATCCCACTGCTCTAGATAAAACCTGATAATAACCACACTATCTCTGTTCATTTTGTCATATTTGTGTTCTCATCCTTAAATTCAACAAAACAATTCCATTTGTAGTTGACTAGTTAAGGCCAAAACTTTTAGGTTGGGTGTATATATAGGTTTTTTGTCAATTAGTTCTGCTTAACATCTCGCACAAGTACCACACAAAACGTTATTCTGTTGACTAAAGTTAAAGGTTTAATATTTATAAAGTCAAAATGCCAAACTGTCCAAAATGTCAGAAGCCGGTGTACTTTGGTAAGAAACTGCAATATTGGTTGTTTTACGTTTGTTTTGTTAAAGTTATTGACTGAAGTAAATAGGTTTAAAGTACAGTTGAAAAGATTACAAACCAATGTTGTGAATTTTTATAATTATTGCTGAAGATATTTATGCCAAACAAACCCAATTAGATCAAAATATGTTATTTATCTGGGAATTTATGCATATGTGAAAACTTTTAGGTGTTGGAACCGGTGGATCAAGTTACGTTTACGACAAAAAGTAAAAGTACAGTACGATGTGGCGATTCATTTTTATTTCAAAATTTAAGAGTGTTTGTTTGTGTTGGTGGAAGTATTGGTTGTTAATTTATTGAAATAAAGCCAGCGTTTTTATATCAAAGTAATTTTCGGCATACGTCCAAAAAGTAAGCGAGTCCATTATGAATTACATATGCAATAATGTAATAATGTAGGCGATCCATACTATACTTCATAACTCAGACCGTTTCAGCAGATTCTCACAATAAATCATTTCTACATATTTCCACTACGTCTTTCCTTCAAAATTAATTAAAGTATTTTCAATAATCGCTTCATTATATGCAATCGCATGAGTTTTAAACGGTTTAATTCATACTCTAAACTCCCGTAATGTATCACCAATATGTCGCACGTTTTCTGGTGACACATATCTCCTCAATTTACTGTCGAACGTTGAATGGTCAAAAATTTTATCCAGGGCAAGTTTTGCATTTAACCTATAAATTCCATAAATAACAAAAAGTTCATTTAATCACTTCAAGACCACCATGGTCTATAGAGCTAATTTTAATTGCATAGATGGTTGACGCTATTTGGTGATCAGTGATCATCTTACCTTGTCTGTAACAACCCTTCTTTAAGAAAGCTTGCTATCATCGGAATTATTCTTGGTGAAAATTCCTTATTCATCAGCCTGCTTGTAGGTAACTCATCCATAATCGTATTTAACAAATACGCTGAAAATTCCCTAACATGTGGGTTTTTATGTTTGACTCCATGAAGTTCCAAAAAGGACACACTTCTCAGAGGATCGATGTTTTCAACTGCTGCGATCAAAGCTTCCTTACATTCTTGCTGAATAAAACTATTTGACATGGCACCACAAAGGTCCAACATCCTATAAAACACTTTTTCACCTTCCACTTCCATACTCCTCTTTTGCGTTTGAAATAACCGTTTGAAGCAAATACATGCCATGCGCGCCAGCTTCGTACGAGGACTACTTAAATGAGGAAAGCCGTGAAAAATTATTTTATTCAAAATGGTTCTGACCCTCATTGGATGAATCTCAGTCAGGTTATAAATTTGTGACAAGGCTTCATAATTATCCTCCCAATTCGATGACTTTAAATTGATCAAGCAATCTGAAAGAATGGCTTCAGCCATTGTCGGTGTAACTACAGACGGTTGTGGATGAGCATTTGCACGAGCCCGAGGAGAAAGGCAATTGTGGCTGGATACTTTCGTGTTTCTCGCGTCTCGAATTTCTCCGTCCCCCCCACTGCCATCACCCCCAGCTTCTTGTGATAATGCATGACGCTTTCCAGGCTCGGACAAATGTTTTCCAGGGTGAGGAATAAAGTCGTTGTCAGCATTTGCCTTATTTGAACAAGACGGCACCTGTTGCTCAGATAGTCTTTGATAATGCTCCATTGAGTGGTCTTTTTGCGCATGTGGATAACTGGTTCCCTGCTCCACATTACAGGGCTTTCCTAAAAATGGGCTCTTGACTGCGCAATAAGTTTTGGGTCTTGGACATTTTGGGTCTTCTTTTGGAGGTTGATTTCCAGGCTTTAAAATTGGTTCCGAATGAGCTAATCTAGGTGATATATTTATTTTGTTTTCAATATCTTCAACAAAGGACGGCATGATACCATCAAACTTTGGTAGTTGTATGGTAAGCTTATTCCTAGGGGTTAGAGGACGAAGGGGTGGTGGACTGTATACTTCCGGAAGATCAAATAATCCACTTCGCATGCGTGGCTTGTTGCCAACAATATTGTTAAAACTTTCATGACATTTTCTTCTAAACCTTGCAATGGAGTGGGAATCCTTATTACTTGAAGAAGAATGACGCAATGCCGACAACGTTCCATACGCCAGTCCAAATTCTGATTCATTGTTTGATACTGACACACTTCCGGGTCTCTTGATTTCTATCAACTCAGAATTACTTTCACAATCCGCCTTATTGCTGCCAACCATATACGAATTACTTTTTGTCTCTTGGAAGTCATCTTTGAACGCTGTTGGAGGGGGAAGAAATTGAAGTGGAATGATTGGGGCTAGGGACGACGGCATGATGTAATTGTTGTTTAATGAAGACTCGTATAGCTCCCTTTCAACTGATGACGATGAAGAATTCAGAGTATCCCCTAAAACTTTTGATCGCCACCAGTTTGGAATCACGGTTATATCAGCTTTTGACGGGTCAAGGCTTGGTACCAAGCATTCTCTAGGTTCCAAAGGGGGAGGTAATCTCGACGCGTCATTGGAAATCTCCCTAAAAGAACAATAGTTGAAAGAATTTTCGCTAATAGCATTTCTATTGTTCTGCTCATTTCGTCTAATATGCTCCTCCTCCTCTTCAAGCATTTTACAAACATCATTCCAAGATTTGTGACGGTACTCTTCAAAACTCACACACCTGGGACTTTTGGACATTTGTTTTAGTTACAGAGATGATGCAATTCTTAGCTGGAACGCACCAACCCAGCTCTACAAACTGAAAACAAAGTATAAATTGGTAAGGTTAGACTTAAAACGCCTCTCACAGAAATCATTCTGCCTTTAAACGGTCATTATAATTATGTTTGAACACACCTTTCAGGTACCAAGTAAAATTTAACTATTTGCAGATAATTCAGTAACAGTAGTGGCATTCGAAGCTTGTCTGGCTGGATACAAATATGGCTACAGTAAATACTTGAACTGGCGTTTGCATAGTATGGCGTCTCAACCAATGAAATTCGTCTTCTGCATACATAAGCTAAAGGTGTTAATGCTGTATTATTGCTGATGTTTGTTATACTTTAAATGACTAGCTATTTAGCGTGCATGTTCTTCTGGGGATACAAAACAATGTATTTTACTTTAATGTTAAGAAATTCATAAAAAGAGTTTCACTTTGAATTAAAATTAATTACCTTTATATTTACCTTTTGACAACAACAAGTAATGAGTAAATAGTTATCCCATAGTAATTTACAGTTAGTTATGTATGAAATGAACACGCAACATGGAGAAGGGGAAGGGCAACAATGAAGGAAATAGTTTAGAAATATCTGTCCATGCTTGTCATGTCATGTAACGTTAGTCTTAATTTTAGCATACTTTAAAAAAATTTAGTCTCTTACATGCTCCTCTAAATTTTTACTGTTTTATATTATATGTAACCGTAACCTAATTAAATTAACAAAATTAAATTAGAAATATATCAGTATTTCTTTTCATATGGACAACAAAATTGACATCATTGGTATTTGGTATGCATATTTGTATGAGTGACAGGTGAATTGATTTCTTTACAAAATCCAATGCATATACCATCAGCATCTAAAATCTCAGAAATGTCCTTATCTCATATGCAAATGAAATTTCTCTTTGTTTGGTGTATATTGAATCAATTGAATGTAAATGGTATTCTATGCATTTGTCACTCCTCGTCGCTACCTTTTCTTCTTCTTTTTCTGTTCCTCCCTTTCGTTTTCGTAATGAGACCATTCCAATACTACGTTAGCACACGAGTTAGTATTAGTCCTTTACCAAAATAGTTGTGTAATGTAAATAAAACTTTGTTAAAAAGATAATGACGTTATAAGGTGGGGGTGTATTGATGATCACTTACTGCTAACGTAATAAATGTACACTCCCTGATTATCCATAGTGGCTTTTTGTATGTGTTTCAGTCTGTCGTATTCTGTTAACCATTTTAACATCTGATTAAGGCGGAGGAGGACGCAGGGGTTTTTTACGGAAGCGTTGTTATTCTTGTACAGCGTCCTGTAAATTGGTTTTAAGAACTTTAAAATATTTTGCAACAAGTGAATTTATGTTAAATAAAAAGGATTTTACAGGTATTTAAATGTTTTATTTTTCGTTTGAGAGTTAGCTTTTTAATTTGGAGCGAATTTTATATTTGTATTGACTTACTTAAGTTGTAAGTAAATTTTAAATTTATGTTAATATTTTTATATTGTAGGGTTAACAGAGCAGAGCAGTTATGAGTTCCCAGAAGAAACTTTTGGAGTGTTTGGAAAACTACCGGAAAGAAGTTGACAAGCATGAAAAGGAAGATTTAGAGTAAGCAGATAAATAAATTTAATTAGTAGGATGGTGCGTTAATTTATGTGAATAAACACATTTTTGATGTGATTTTTGGTTTGATTATTTTTTTTCCAGGGTGGACGCTGCCATTGGGATGACCAAGGAAGACCTACAAGATCAAATAAACCGGGCAAAGGACTGCGTCAAATTTATTCACGCTAATGTTGCCAAAACTGGATCAGGCGGATAAGAATCGTGTTGCGAGAGCGTCTCAACGTGTGGAACGTACAGAGTACTGACTGAAAATTAATGGATGAAGTTGTACCGGTGAAGATTAGAAAGTAACTATATATATTGCATACTTCAATTAAGTGATTACTAGTTTGTTTCTATTTCTTTCTTTATGACATTTCGTTTTCGTCTGTCGTAGTGATGAATAAATTAATCTTCACGTGAGGAAGTCTGAAGTCGTTGGGAGTGCAATTCGTCGTAGTTAGCGTTTCACAGTGGGTTTATTGTGTGGGAGGGGAGGGGGGTCGTCGTTCATCGGTGTAATTATGGAAACTTTGTTTTTGGTATATTATATATGTGCATTTTGGTGAATATTTAGTAGTTAGTCGATTAGCGTTATTCAATTATTTATTAGCATTTCAAGCCAAAGTAATATTTTTCCCAGGATAGCTACATTACATAGATAGTTAATGGACATGTGCTTGATAGTTGTTGTTATCAAAAATTAAAACGTACGATATAAACCGGTAGGTAATTTTTTTAAATGGAACTCCAGGCCCCATTTAGTTTTAATCATGTGGAAAAGAAGGATTTTGATCTGATTATTGGAGATAACCTGTACGTATTTTCAAACCTCGTATTATTGTAGTATGTATTGCAAGAGAGTTAATTGCATTTGGTTATTGGAATTCGACATTTGATTATGGTCATGGCACACGTTAGTGACGTTAGTGATTTCTATTTTTAATATCAGACCAGATGAATGCAGCAAGCAAGTCAACAGAGAAACAATGCTCATGTTGTCAACTCTTCCCTTGGGAAGACGTCAAGATGCTGAGCAGATACGTGTAGGCAATCATGACGATATAATTAGAGACTATCTTATCAGCATCCTGCAGGAAATAGCAGAAATCCGAAACTCCATCAAGGATATCTCTCCAGCTTTTCAAGCTACACAGAAATCCCTGCAAAACTTAGTTTTTACATATGCCAGGGATCATACGTCATACAGTAGGAGAGTAAGAGTTCTGCGATCTGCTTCATCAGGCCAGTCTCAAAATTCAGCTAGCAATACTTTTAAGTCTTTTTGTAATAGAGTCTGGGTCAGGTTCCTTGATGCCACCTTACCAATGTGTAGCCCAAGCCAGGAGTTGAAGTTGAAACAGGAAAGAAAGATCCGTGAAACATTTAAAAACTTTTATAAAGTAAATAAAGTCTGTTTCAGAGCATACATGAGAGGAATGACGTCCCGTTGTAGGAGACTTGATATACTGTTGACTAGTCTGAAGCACCAATTACGAACAGCATCCGTGCATAGAGCAGACAGTTCAAATAACTGCGTCGCTGGATTGGCTTTCCAGTTGGGTTTGGAGAGGGGTCAAATGTCACGCTGGAGAAAGGACTTTGATTGTGTTTGTCGTGAGGCTAGAAGCGTGCGAAAAATCATTGGTCACTTACCAATTCATAATTGTTGGGAAGTAAGCGATTCCGTATCAAATACTAATGTATTTCTATCAGAAATTTTGTTGGGTTTAATGAATATAATTGTACACTAAATAGTATGCACATATTTAATTGAAAAAATTATATTTTCATGCAAACAATTCAAAGTCTTAAAATTCTCTTTGTTGGTGGGTTTTCATTTTTCATAATACATAATTTTTTATTTTGTAGGCAATATATAACCTCATGACAAGTCAAGCCCAGCTCAACCTATACCTCTGACTCTGTATTTCAGTTCAAAAAATTATTCTTCATCAAAAAAATATATATAAAACATCTCTTGATATATTCAGATCTATTCAAAATTGACAAGTAAAAAGTATGAAGTACATAACTTACATAATTCGTAGTTTATGTTAAAAAATGAGATAATTATTTTAGTGCGGGGTGTGCTTATTAATTAGAATTACTGGTGTGGTATGTGATGTCTAAGAAATTGTTTTTTAAATAATTTCTTAATTATCGAATAAACAATTCGACACGACGTATGTTGAACTATGCGATGATCCATGCCTCTCGAGTCTCATTCGTGTGTCTTTGTGTCCGCAAGGCAAGAGGGTATTAACGTCACTTAGTGATTGACGGTTAGAATCATAGCTTGGGCTAGGTCTTGCATCGCAGTTTGGAATGAAGTTAAGGCAGATGAGTACACTGACTATAACTACGCAAAGCGTGAAAGTGCACTTGGAAGATATCACATTGCGGTTGTACTTCATATTGACTATTTCTTTAGTTGAGACTCTCGAACAATTTGAGAATGCCCGAATACTGAGGAGTTGAGTTGGCTGTAAGGAAAAAATCAATGGATTAGAGAACAGTTTTAAAATAATCTTTATATTTTGTGAAGAGTGGTTTCAAATTATCCTTATCCTTACCTTGTTGAAGTTTTCCATTATGTTGAGGTTTGTATGATTATTTGAATTTCTGCTTCCAGAGCAGAGATAATAGATAAGTTGAGTTGTCAGCGTATTTGACCAAAAACCGAAGTCTAATGATTTTTTAATTGTAACGAGTAAAGAACTAATTTAGGTAGGTGTGTGTTTAAATTTTAACAAATGAAATAGAGTGGTTAATGACGAGGCTACTCTTCTGTCACTGTCAAACTCGGACTGCATGCTGCTTCAGGATGGGATACCCCAATTTATCCTCTCATTAATTTAGTATGCAGGCCAAGATATGGAATGGGGATTTCTAGGAAGAAATACTAAGTACTATGTCAATTTTGCTTGGTAGAAGACGCGCACACACTACGGAAAGTAATTGGAGAAAGATTTTTAGCAGGATTCTACAGTTTTCTTCTTTCATTCATGTAGTGCACACCTTTCAACAGGTGTTTTATTATATTGCCATAAAATTGCATACCATTGTTAGGATTCATATTATATCATATTTATCTTATCATAGCCATGGCTTATTTGTAAGAAATGCATTGGTATAGCTATTAAGGAGTAAAAGCAATCAGTAAAGTAAAATTCCTAACGTCTTGTCTTACTAAGAAACTAAGAAAAACCTTATATGTCAGGTTTACAGGTATACGGAATTTATCATCGCGAAGTGGTAATAGTAATCATGCACCTGTGTGTATATGTTAACCCTAACAATAACCTTAACCAGGTAAGGACGCTACGTCACAAAGTTTATCGCAACTATAGAATACCTGTTCGTTATACTTTTATTACATTTTGCAAACTTGGCTCGCAACGACAGATGTACGGATAATGCACTTGCACGGATATACGAATACTAAGCCAAAGATATAAAAGGATATTATAGTAAAACATCAAGTTTTTGTTGTTGAGGCGTTAGGAGTTAGGAGCGTTGCATATGTATATATTTCATTCATAATATTCCTTTGTAAATATGTACTAATGTACAAAAATTGCTCGATTCCAATCCAGGATTTATACTTATTGTAAATTTACATGAAATGTAATTATTCCTGTTCTCTAATGACAGTTCCCACGTCATTGCTCGTAAGTAGTAAGAAATCACATGCCTACTTGATCCCACATATGAATGAATTCTTTGTCAATTTACGCAATTACGCACTTTTCGTCGTAACGATATTGTTATCTTTCGCTCTGCTGGTCTGATTCTTCTGTGTCTGCCCAAAAATTGCAGTTGCAGCATACCTATATTACAGCGTCATGCGTCATTAACGGCCTCTACGCTATAATGTAAATGTGATTGATAATCAGTAATCACAAACGCGTGCGCTTCGTGTCGTTGAACAACTTTGTTTTGTATATTGGTGCGAAGGTATGTTGCACCCAATGAAAGTCATATACTGAGAATTTAACCTTTTTGATGCGTTTCGATAAAATTTATAAATACTGTACTCAAATCGGCCTATGTAAGTACTGTCATTATGAAAATAAAAAATCAAGAGTACCTGTTTTGTACATCTTTGCTTTGAGAGAAGATTTAAGGTACGGATGACTTCTGCACAACAATGCAATGAGTCATTATCGTAACTGCTTTAAAGAAAACCTTTCTTTTTATACCAAATTTAATTTTGATTACCTGGTAGTAAGTAATCAAATCATCTTGACACTTGACCGAACAAGTATGAATGAATGCATTTACTTAACGTTTGCTATGCGTGAGTCATCATATTCTGCTACATTAATTATAAGTTACGAATCTGTACTTGAAGTCATTCTTCTTAACAGACTGTTTGTCCACCTAGAAGTTTGTTATTTTCGGTGAATCTGACAGAGCTAAGCTTGATAAAAAACAAAAGATGTACCATTTATGTATTCCTCTCTACACTACAAATCTAAAACTACGCAAACAAAAACATTTACTATACTGCATATTATATAAGCTACCTACAATGCAATTGATGCAATATAGTCGCAAATTGCGCTATACTCACGAAATGTCCTTGTCTCGTCTGCATGCACAAAAGAGGATGTTTACATCACAAAACAGATTAGAGATGTTTAATTGGGTATTGGCAAAAACTATGTTGTATTATGTATCACACTAAAAAAACATGTTCTAAAGTTATAAGAAAAAGAAGCATTTTGGAAACCATTTAAATCTTAATTTGCATTTGCTTAATGTTAGTGTTTACGGATGTGATGGGAAGTAAATCTGATATGACTGAGCTTTAGGCTTAGCTTAAACAAATTTGTTACTTTTAGCTGGAAACGAGTACCTATTATAGCTCATGGATGATTTTATTTCACACAGTTATATTATGCTTAAAACGTTCAAGCATGTAATTTTTAAATTACTAATATGTGCATGAAAAATGAAAATCCATGTTTTCAGGAACTTCACCCATAATCCTCACTACGTCGCTCACTACACTAATAATAAGTAAATGTTTTGTTAGTTTATTTAAATGAATTCTCCCTGAACGCCATGAGATTATGTTTGAAATGCATCACCAAGATTTTTTATTTTCGGTTATACCTTTACATGGAATTTCCTTACGAAAATTACTTTTCAGCTCAGTAACGGACTAATTATTTTTTACGTTAGTTCATTTCACACTATCATTTCTAAGAAATAATGCAAACGTTGCATTCACGTCTATTTGACCAAAATCCTGATTTTCAGTTTCTTACGGTCAAAAATTGTTCTGGTACGTTGGATTTGTTAGATGATTGTTTGCTTTGGAACTGGCCGGAATGTTAACTGTCGTTCGACTAATAAAAAGAACATCATAAATTCACCATTCATAAAATTAAAGAATTCACACCATCACCAAATAAACAAACTAAAAATATCACTGTATTTCATTGACATACACATAACTGAAACAAATGGCCATCTCCGAAAAAATGTAATGTAGAAGTCATTCTTTGAACAGTTTTAAAGTATAAAATTGCGTTTTTATTCAACTTCAACAAGTACAAGCTGATCATTACTTTATCGCAAATCACAATTCATATACACGGACTAATTATTACCTACATATTATGATAGATATCAAGGTTTTTTGATCAGTTAATGTATTGGTCAAAGGTCAAGCTATTACATCTTTGTGGAAATATTTGACAATTACTGGAAAAGGTCTCCGTAATCTACTCTCCATTTAAATCAGACACACAACATCACCTTTCAAATTACTATACTTTTACAAACCTTAATTAGCTATATAGCTATCCATGAAATATCTATTAAAGCTTGCTTGGAAAGTATAGCATACGATTCTATTTATAAAATACAATTGAGAAAACAGTAAGATCACAGTCAATAGTGTTGACATCCATTATGGAAATCTGAAAGTCCTGAGAGGCAATAAAGTAACAAATGCATGTTATTTAAACTATGTACAATTTTCACATCCAATGTATCACTCTCACTGTATTTGATGTTTAAAAAAAGTGGTTTGCTAAGTGTGGTTATATTATATAACAGTTGAACTTGAACGGAATCAGTTTAAGTATCATTCTTTTGTTCTGGCAATTACTCCAATTAAATTACTTATTATGAGTGTTCTGCAAGCAACATCATGTTATACGTATCAGGAGGCTTTGCTCCCTTTTTTAAACAAATTGTAATACTTGTCTGGATAACTAAGAATACTGAGTACGACGGGTATGAAAAAGTACCTTTTCATAAGGTACTCAAAACTCACATACCCTCGTCATTCTCCAAATTATATTACTGGCACCAGTAGGAGAACAAATCTCCTGTAAAATGTGGGTATGCTGGTAAGAAATCCGGCTCTTTTCCGATTCCTCTATCAAAAAGCCATCCAGCAAGAATTATACACTGTCCCCAGAATATCACACCGAGAAAGAGAGAGCCAATGTTTGTGTCGTAAAGTGTCTTGTCAGTGTTCACCCAAATGATAAGAGCAACGAGAGTGACAAACTGTGGGAAGATGAAGAAGAGGCCGACCATGCTTGAAACAATTCTTCTGAAGAATGGCAACACTGCGATGATGACCATGATTTCATGTATAAAGAATATCCCTGCAGCTGCGACAGCCGTGGCAATCGTGACTTGGCCTGGGTCAGGGAAGCACAGTCTTAGGCTCACTATCACGATGGCGTATGTACTGAACCAGAGGACTGTAAATAAAACAATTTTTTACAAATTACTACTAATTCAAATTAAAGCTAACAAAATACATGTTAGGTCCGAATACAAGAGGGGAAATTCAAGTACAAACCTTTATTAGCCCATATGTAAACGTAACGGCCCATTTTTTCCAGCTTTTCACCAAATCTGTCATATCGCTTGTGTGCATCGTGGCGAATCCTTGTAAACGTGATATCAATGGAAAGTATCAAGGTTCCCAATAACAAGGCAAATCCTTAATAGCATTAAATGGTTTTATTAAATTATTGTAAAAATATGAATTTAAAGCTAGGATTTACTTTAAAACATTTTCTGTAAAGTACTTCACAAGTTAACCTACCAGGAATGGACGGGAATGTGGTATAATGTTCCAGTAAAAAGCTCATTTGAAGGACACATTGAGGAAAGGCTAAAGTCAGACTTTCAACCATGAATACAGTTAGCGTGTTGGTCCACGGGCGCTCATACATTCTACTTCGTTTTTCCTTCAGTGCAAACACACAGTTGCACATAGCGCTATAATAGAATAAAACGTATAATTTACAATGTGATAATTAAAGACATCTTTTCAATTCATAATTTTCTTTAAAACTCACAGAACTATAGGAAGGGCAAATGGAATGACGCAAAGCAACGAAATAATTTTGCTACTTTTCCAGATTTTACGAATCGGCGATGTTCTAAAAATCAAAAAATTCACAACATGTTGCAACGATTCTTATATTTTTTACTTAACATTAAAATGGAAATTTTTAAATAAAATATGAAATCTCGCACCTGGATGCAAAATAGACTAAATGGGTACAAAATCCACTAACTATAATTACAATCGTCATGATGTACGCGGCTGTATAGTTCCCACTCCAGTAATACCAGTATCCTACTGCTAAACTCCATAAAGGTTTAAATAACTCGAACATTAATGCAATCAGGGCTGTAGAAATTTTTTCATCTTCAGGCAAATGCTGTAAATCAACTTCTTTGTTCCCATCTTCTGTATCAACGCTGTTTGTTTGTGAAGATGATGATATAAATTCGAGAGCTGTATAGTCTGTTCCTTTCTTAGCCTTAATTGACTTCTCTGACGTGGATTGTATTGCTTTGTCATTGCTGTGTAGGTCTGCTGTGTCACCGGCTTCTGGGTGGGATGTTCCTGGTACAATTAATTGAAAAAAATTAGTACACCATTCTCTCTTAATATATACACGTTTAAAGGGGGATTTTTAACGATAACTTATCACGTACTTCTATTTGAGCCCGTGAAAGTTGCATCCAAAGGAGATTTTCCTTTCCTGACGATTTCCACCTTCGGCGTATCTAAATGGTTTTCAATTTTAAAAAGACAGTTAGTATGTTTTAATGCAAAAGATATTTTTATGAAGTTAATTCTTTGCAAAAACTAGCTTATGGAAGACAAGAAAACAGCAAACTTCTTACGATGTAAATCACTTAATGGTTGGGAGGACATCTCCTCGTCTTCCGGAACAGGCCACATTTTTGTCTGTAAAGAATGAATATCAATATTGATATAAATAGATATATATTATCGATTATGATTGTTTATCTTAAAACAAAAAAGGAAAATATTTGACTTACTTGTTCTGAGGAGACTGTATATAAAGTAACAGGCTGCTTCTGCAAACAAACATAGAAACAAAGATTTGAAACATCTGTCATAAACAGTTGAGAACCGTGTAAATCCTGACCATTAGACTAAATCAACTAAGATGTTCTTAAAAACCTTAAACTTTCAGTTTTTCGATTGAGTGATTGGCAAGTATCAGGCAAGAATAGTTATCTCAAAAATTCTCATAACTTCCAACCTCACTTTTACGAATGATGTATTTTTTATAACCTAAAGTTTTTACTCGCACAAAAAGAATTATCCTGACAGTCAACTAATGAGTATGTATCTAGCTTCTGCTTCGTTAACAAAATGCGGAATAATGCAGTGAATGATTTTGCTTATCTTTAGCTCATCATCAGAACCTTGGTCACTTGTTTAAAAATTATCATTTCCAAACCCAAACTTACAACCTATATTACCAATATTTACAAATTTTAACGTGGATGAGCAGAATCAGTCGTGGCGTGCCACTGTACGGTATTTTATATACTGCATAACATATTTACAATGTCTACTAAGGACTAAGGACGTGTTTACATATGAAGACCCAATTCCAATACCCAGAAGTTAATTTGAGCATGAAATGGATCGGAAAACACCTTGAGCTTGAACCAGAACTTTCCTCAATACAAGTCAAGAAGCTTTCTTTCTTAATAGCCTAGATTTCATTTTTAGCATTAA
>JAHZNG010003237.1:0-16008 GCA_027744375.1 Orchesellides sinensis
GTTGCCTCTCTGTACAACCTCCTCCTCTCATCTTTTTTCTCTCATTTTTTCTTTTGTCAATTCCCAAATGTGCTGGAAATAAAAGATGAAAGAACAAGGCATAAAATAAAAATGAGATTGAGGATTTTCTCTCTTTCTACTCCACTTTCTCTTTCTTTTAAGGGAGAAAGGGTCATAGATATGGCATACTTATGTACTGGTGCATTTGTGATTTTCTTCCGTATTATATTCACATACATAATAAAATAAGTTTAGAGCGTAACATGTCATGCATGCTCAAACCTGCTCACCGCACATTTCTCTCTTTCACTCTACTTCTTTTCTTGAATACCGTTTACCATTTCATATTACCAGTCACCCTGCAAGCCATATGTAAGATGAAAAATGAAGCGAAAATTCCGATCGGAAAAAGTGAGAGTGGTTCCGTGACATTTCAAAATATTCATGTAAAAACGATGAGAAAAACCAATGCATGTTATGTGCATATTTGTATCACAAATATTAAAATATCATCATAACTTATTTTTTTCTTCTGGAAATGATATTTTTGGTTTGAACTGCTAGCATATCACAAAGATAGAAAAAAGGATAAAAAATATCTTCTCGATTTACGTAATATTCACGAGAAAGTAAGTTTATGCAAGCTTCCGTCCTACATTCTAAATCGAAGGATAAAAAGACATTACATATAAATAAGAATACTGCAATACTATCTGGGATGTAAAAGACTAATATCCTACGCATCAATGTTTTCTACTGTCTCGCTCGGAAGATCCAATCATCCTCTGTAAAGCTCTACAAACCATACTATCAAATTCTCTTTCTCTTCGACATACCTACAAATATTTCATACCATGAAAAAGTACCAGTGAGTAGCAAAGAGACGAAACAGATGAAGATAAATACGGTAGAAATAGTTTGCCATATTCTTATTCACGATGATAACCTGCCATACATAAAATACGTCAACTGTTTTTTCCTATTAGGGTAAACATGTTGAGACACTCCTGACTTGTATGGATATCCAATACAATACAAATCTATGTACGTATGTATGTCTTAAACGTAACTTTTCAAAATGTGTCTCATGTTCATTGCAATATTTCACATTATTTTTTCATGTCATTTTCCACCATACATTGCATGTTTCAGGAATAAGAATTCCACATGGGGATATTTCTCTGATGGAATGGAATTGGAATCGATTGGGGTCGTAGGTTCACTTTCTCCGTGTAACTTTTAAAAAAAGACAGCAAAAGGCAGAAATACCAACAAGCCTCAGGTTTTCTCTTTCAGTCAAGCAATTTAAGATGAAAAAGAAATCCCACTGATATTCACCGTTACTTTTATACGCAAAACGGAAAGTGAAAGTAGACTCATTGATATATACCCTGATATGTACCTATCAGTGAAAGCAAGGAAGCATGATGCATGCACAAATAGGAATATGGCTATGGTAGTTATCGACGATTGAGCAAGGCTGCTGGTGTGGTAGTGGCAGACAAACGGAAACCAGAGTGGAGGAGAAAGCAACAATAAAAAGCAGCCTAGCTCAGTAACTCTTTTGAATTCGTATTTTTTTATTCACACTACTACCTTTTCATTCCACTAGATTCGATCGCGATAAGACGACATATATATATGTATATGAAATTATTCATATTTCATGAGTTGTGTTGAGTTAGTAAACGAGTGAGCTGAGCAGAGCAGGGCGACATAAAAAATACATTCAGGCTCAAGATCTTCTCTACATTTTTTAAATGCATAAGTTATGGAGAAGAGTGAGCGGTAGTCACAGCATCTTTTGGTCTTTATGTATACACGCCTTGCTATTTCCCTCTACATGACATCGTCAGATGTGCCAGGAAATGTGGCTGCCAACTATCCTTTCGTTTAGTTTTTTCTTTCTACTTTACTCACTTTTACCATTTTTATGTACGATAAAACTTATAGTGAAGGAAGTAGCTCTTTTCCTTTCCTTATCATGAGTAGCTTACTTTCCCCCTCGTTCGGCCTTTTCTTAGTATAACCAAGTTAATCGACAGTCATATTATGTATGTAGGCACACATATATTACGATAATGCATAAATGATAACAATTTCGGCTATCTCCTCTGCTAAAAGTCTTTTCCTTTTTAGAGGAAAAAAAGAGTTCTCCAAAATATTTTCTACACATGAGTGGCTGGCTAGCTTACTAGTGAATTCTTCACATAAATTCGTTTAGTGGCATAAGAATCACAAGTAAAATTCAGAAGAGCATAAGCCTCTTCTAGTTACTAGAGTTCTCAAACAAAATTTAAAAACTTGACGAGCACGATTCGATAAAACCGGAGAGAACAAGCAAAGATAGAAGGATCCACAGAGTGCGAGGGCTTTCAATCGATTTACAAGACGTAGAATCTTTGGAATCTCTTGAGATAAGTATGCATATCATCAACTTTGCATGGCGATATTTTAGTAGAGAACCCGTATAGGTTGTTGCTGATATAAAAACGAAAAAATACTATATATAAAATCGCATATGCTTATCCAAAGTAAAGGGATATTGAAAAAGATAAGTTCATAATAATTTACTAGTACATTCATTCGACCTGTGAACGTGGTTGAGCTCTTGAAAGCAGCAACAACTGCTTTAATATACAAATTTTTATGGATTTTATACGCATCTAGGTTTTTGCTATCCTTTGGCGATTTACATTATGTACATGCTTACATAAGTACTTATAACTAGTCAACATTAGACAGGCATATGTAACTATCCTTGTGTAACCTAAATGTAATGCACAAAAGTACACCTACATACAGTTTCCTGGATAATATTTACATAAATGGATTTCTTACTATTATTGTGATTACTATTTTTATCACTTTCATCACCCTACTTCTATATTGGTGTATATAAGACTCACTTGAAATTCAATCAATACTCCCTCGCGATTTTTATACAAAAACTGAATAACCTTTAGACGCACATCATCATTATAATATTATGCAATGTCAGTATATAAATACAAGCTTTACATCACGGACATAGTTTTTTATAATATATCATTCGGTATAAATGGACAAGATCAGAAGCGCAAGAAGCGTAAGAGATAATTCCGTATTCCCATCATTTATTTCATGTTACAATCCTTTTATAACCCGATTTGAAATTCTCATTTTTTATCTGGAACGAGGATCGAATGCAGAAATGTGAGTAAGGAGTATAAAAAAATCCCAATGGCTCTAGAATGCTTTTATGGTATTCATAAGAAATCAGTTCATGTTTCCCTGTCTGAAAGCATCAATCCATCATCAAAAATACATTACGTGTAAGCTTTGATAATACTTTTAGGACTTGTCCTGACTTGATATCTGAAGGCATAATTTTTTGACGGATTTCATTTTTTATCCATGTGATACTACTCATAAATAGGGTTAGACGCAAAACGGCAAGCAAAATGAATCATTTACTGGCAAATTTTCCTTCCAAAATGACTGCTAAACCAATTTGCATCCATATAAAAAGAAAATCTGAATTCAACTAATGATAAGAATAACAAATCGTGAAAACCCCTTGCGTTTAAATTCGGAATTATTATTACAATAATAAAAATAGACAGGAGATGTGTAGATTACATGATTACCTATCGTAACGTGAATTAAATCATCAATAATCGATAATCTAATGTCCTAGTCCTATCTTGTCTAATTCCTCAAAATATGTATGAATTTATACATTCCGAATGTGTAACAAAACAATCGATACTTGCATTATAATTACAATGGTAATAATAATAATAATGAATGAATATTGTGGAGCAATGAGACAAAAAGATATTTTGTAAGTAAATAAAGTTCGTACTTGTGCGACTTCCCTCTATCAAAATTTCCTTCTTCATCCTGTACTAAACTTTGCTTTTTAATTTGATGGAAAGTAATTCACATTCATGCCAGAAGTTCAAAGGGGTTAAATATCTGTGTATAAGCATCTTCAACCAAATGCTTCCCAAGGTATGCATAGCATACTGTACATATGTGCGAAAATAGCAAAAGCTTCTTTTGTGATTTATTTTGTATCCCACCATACTTTCGCACGTTATGCAACTGTAGAAGTTAAATCTCAATAGTTTTTCTCTTATTTTAACCACATCCAAACTATTTTATACTCAACAACTACTCCCTCGTGCTACTATATTCATTACCATTCCAATTTCTCACTTCATGGCTTACTAGTGAAAGAGAGAGAGCGAGTCAAAATGCGCTTAAACTTGCAGGTCTCATCATAATCGGAATTAGCACACTCCAGTCGCAATGTAATTTACTTTTAGTTTCGCTCATTTCACTTTCACTTCTTGCCTCTTGTGCTCACAGAAATGAATAAAAGTTTAGAGAAAACTGTGTTTCTCCTTTCTGTCTCTACTTTCACTTTAGTTTGGGTATACCAAGGAGTCACGCGTACAAATAACCCTTATATAAATTAGGCTTAAGTGAGTATGAACTGATGCCCAGCAGCAAACCAGCAAAGTAAAGGGAATCGGCAGTCTGGTTTATTATAGCCACTGAGGTTATTTTTCTCAAGAACAGTAACTCCCACCGGTATCCCAGCGGGTTTAACTAGAACCGATTTAGTTGCCGAGTACTTTATTGTGTTTAAGCATTTACATACGTGGTACACACTATAGATGTTTGGTGTTTAGAATTAGGTGTTTACATGTTTAATTTACACTATTGCATGTTCAAAAGGTACATTCAATATGTCGGCTATCCAAGGCATCATAAAGCAGCATGGCCGAATTCAATAATAAAAGACAAAATTAACAAATTAGCAAGCAAGACCGCGATACGAACAGGAGTCAACAAATCAATCCATTTAATTAACTAACCATCTAGCACCGTAGGATGAGTGGAAAATCATTTTTTTCTTTGAAATCACAGAAGACTTAGCTTATTTTCATAATTTAAACATTCTGGTAGCATGTATAAGAGCTTAAATACCATTTTACTTCACGGTTACATATGAAAATTCCCTCGCTTTAAACACTCCATTGCAAAAATGAACTCGTAAGAAATCTTCTTGAAATGGCGAAGCCTCAAGACGAAATTCATTTTAATAGCAGCGCAGAACAACCTCGACATGCATACATGATATTTTTGCAGTATGAAGCAGTAAAGATCATCTTGAAGACCTAAGAAGTTGTTGCTTTGCACAAGTCCTTATCATTGCATAAGTTCACAGCTTAATGTGAAGCAATGAAGCAAACCCCAACGTCTTTCCATTTAAGAATTTGGCGCATTTAATGTATAGGGACTTTAAAGCAATCAACTATGTATATACAAACCTATTACCAAACGTTATCGCTTGAGAATGTGTTTCTACATATTGGGTAGATAGTTACGAGTGTGAAATAGTTGGCAATACAAATTTTTATTAAAACTATACGAAGAATAAAGCTGATAACTTGTTATTAAAAGCATACGAAAAAATAAGTATACATACTAAAAGAACAAATACAATAGTGCAAGTAGTAAAAGACAACTATACAATCTCAAAACAATGAACAAAAGGATGCTCTAGTAATAGGAAATAAATAGTAGGGCAATAAAATCGTCAAAGTGGAAGCTTTAAAAGGGAGATGATTTACAGTGACAAGATGGCCATTTCTAAAAAATTGCTTTTGCCTGTTGGGAAAGAGAAAGTAAAAGAGACAGTGAGAGAGAAAACTCTTGAAACATCGGTTTACTGTTATGTGACTTGAGAGGAAAACTAGAACGTGTGAGAGCTAATAAGAAAATATATTTTTGTGGAGGACGGATGTAAAAGTAGAAGTCATCTAGTATAACAATTTCAAAGATAAAAAAGGACTTGATGTATTATGGCAACTTATACACATAGGTATACGGACCAGTATCGTTGAACACACTAGGAAGAAACCAATTTTGTATAATAGCGTCAAGACAAGAGTAGAAAGAAAAGAAAGACAAAAGTTCAATGAGAGACGAGGTTATAAAGATGGACTCAGATATTTTTTATGGCTATAGGACGGAAGCACCAAAAGCCGTTGCCAGCACGTTCCTCTAATGTAAAGCCTACGTGTCCTTTTCTGTTTTATACTGCATACTATAAGCCACGGGCCATATTGTAGTATGTAGCAATGTCACAGTGTCATGTCGGCCTAGTATGTGTGTGTCTTCTTTATATTACAAGATTCTTCTTTATATTCACGCTGATTCTTTTATTTTATTTTTCTTCTTCCGACGAAAGCAATGATGATAGTTTTGTATTGTTGTTTTTGTAATGGAGGAGGTATACACTATGGTGGTTCTGCGACGATGACTACGCTGTGCAATGTCAGCATGGATTCTCGTCTCCGCATATTTCCCTTCCAATTTTCACGAGCACACGAGAGAAGCACATGGAGCGTAGTGAAAGCACGTACATGTATTATTGCTTATATATGTGTACATTAGTATATTTCTTGAATCTCTTGTTAAACCACTTTTACAAGTCCATTCACGACTCCAGCAGCTCAACAAAGGCAAAGGTACTTTATATGGGGACATATGTATGCCTATCTTACTCCACGACGTACTCGTATAAATTGATGTATTTAAACATTTTGCGTTTTTGCAACTCTACTTAACTACTTGGAAAGTGAGTAGTAGTGGTGGTAGGAGTAGTATTACAAGAAAAAATTGTTACAAAAGGTTAGCGAGAAAATAAAAGGGAATGAGACGAGGAGTGAATCGGATAGAAATAGTGTTTCGGGTGTAATGAAATTGCCGCAATAGCGTGTTTTTTTTCTTCTTCAAGGCACAAAGTCCGATTTGAGGGGGAAAACAGGCGAGGATTTAATGAACATCAAATGTCCCAAGAGATTTCCCGTATTTTCTCTTGGCTTCATTTTCCCCTTGGCTTTTCTTTCCTTCTCTCTCTCTCTCCTTTTCTATCTCCTTCTTTACCCTTAATTCTTTTGGTAGAAGTAACTCCTTGTTTCCACAATCAGCTTCTTCCTCTTTTCCCATCTCTATTTTCATTTCTCAAGAGACTAAAGTGCCGTGGATTTAGGGTCATAATCGTACATATTCATATGCCCCTTACAAATCTTTTTTTCTCTCAGTCTCTTCTCGTTTACTTTTCCTCTTTTCTTTTATTTTTTTCCATAAACCATATATTATACTACCAAAAGTTCATGTGAATGAGCATATATATTTATGGAACAATAAGTATGTAGTCACTCATTCAACGAGAAACGCCCTATCACTCGATTACAGATTATAATGTAGCCTCTTATGCGGTATTATTACATTTAGTAACAAAAGTCAGCAGAGGTATTATCTGTCCTCAACTCCTACTTTCTACATATACACATACAAACACCCTAAAAGGAAAAACCGAACAACACACCAGTGTAGAATAATAATGTTGAATAAATATATATTTATTCCGCACAGCTTGTGGTTTCAAATCACATAACATAACATTTTATTTACTTCTCCTCATCTTCTCTCTCTCTCTCCTCCATTCCTTCCTCATTTCTTCATGACTCTGAATGCATTCTCAAGATTTATGTATTTACTCTCCTCTTTTTGCTCCTCTCTTGTACTTTTGTGCAAACATATGAGGTTAGAAAATTTTGTTCTTGGGAAAAGTAAAATTTTCCTCTTCACTCAACACAAAATGAATCTTTCTTTTGCTTCAAATAGAAATAACTTGTTTCCAACCAAATCCAACCTACAAACTTTTATTCCAAAATATAAACGTATATGTGGATGTATGTACACATTATGCTTATTTACAAAAAGTTTTTGCTTTCAATTCTTGCTCTCTGTGAACAAACAACGCATCAGGTTCGCCCAATTCGAAATTTTATATACAATGTATTACGGGCATATAACACATTTTTGTAGTAACTTGAATGAATCTTTCCTATACAAATAAGAATATAAATCTCTTGGAAGAGTGAGGCTTTTTTGTAGAATCTTGTGTAAACTGAAACCAAGAAATAGGGAAGGATAAAGTAAACCAAAGCCCTTTTCTCCATTTCCTTTCTTTGAAGGTATAACAAAAATACATGAGAAAAAGGAATCAACATTTTCTCTTTAACGATTGCGAGAATGTATGAATACTTGAGTGTGATGGCGGTGTAGACAAACCAATACAATTTTGCCACTATATACTGCTCCCAAGACATCACGTAATATTATAATAATGAGAGGAAGCAAAGAAGAATCACAGAAGTCTATACCACAAAGCCCTGCAGTTACGTACTAGCTAGCATTCCATCTTTGTTATTACTTCACAAAGCATTTTCTATCAATGTTTGATAACGTTAGATTTGTTGTTGTTCTGAGCTGCTGCGGTATAACACAACAATCCACATTTGTCTTTTAATCTCACATTTATTTTGCTTACAGCAGAAAACAAAAATATAAATAAGAAAGAAAAGTGACATGATAATTTTAGTATTTTTATCGATTCATTTTCGTCAAGACTGGTATAAAAGTTTATGACCATACAATTAATTAACTACTTTGCTTATCTCAACTTTTACCAGCTTCTTACAAGCATGGACCAAAATTTTATAATGTACCAATGATATTCAAAGGTAACCTAATGTACTTGTTTTGATTGTCACCTTAAAATATACAGTAGATAAAATAGGGATTGGAAGCGAAGAAAAGTGTCATTAGGAACCCCACATCATACATTATCCTTTAGGAAGAAACCGCATAAGAACCACAGCAAAGTAGTTTAGTTATCATTATCATGTACAAAAAGAAGATGGTTTATAGAATTCTCATGCAAACGCGAAGAAAGAAAAATATAATACATATACGTATGAGTCTTGCATTTTGGATAGTCTCAAGCCCAAGTGAGCCATGAAGTACACGATTTGATCAAAACAAGTATGTTTAGATGTGGACGCGGTGCCTTCATCATCATGGAGAAACACTTGAACACTCTCAGAATAACAATGAGGATGCATGTCTTATGCCACCGTATCCTTTCATTTTCTCTGGAGGCGGCGAAAGACTTTTTCCTCTTTCTCCATCGTGACTGTTTTTTTAGAAATATAAATATATTTGCCCTAAACTTACACTTTACTACGTCTACACTGTTTGGTTGCGTGCTTTCGTGGGTTTAGATGTATAGGATAAAAACTTCGTATGCTTTGCATCCAAGTACTGTATATGTAGGAATGTGTATATTTATATGTGATAAAAATGTATACCAGTAGGGGCCAAAAGTCACGACCATGATCATCCTCCTGCTGTCCTTGTACATATGGAGAAAAGAAAGTAGGATAAGGGAATCCGATGAAAACTACTGCCATTCGATGAGCCTCTTTCTTATTTATGCTTGCTACTCGTTATTTTTCAAAATGTAGTATAAGCAGCTCACAGACAACATATGGACGTGCATACAACTGTATACAATTTCCATTTAAGGATTCACCGACTACATGTCTATGTATCCATTCCGTGTCTTTTTTCTTCAGTGCATGTGTCGACAGGGTACGTGTTCCTTGTTTAGTATTCCTGTCTTTATTTGGTTCAAGTGCAGAAGGAATTCCAAATGAGAAAACGAATCGGAAAGTAACCAAAAAGTGAGACGAAAAAAGGGGAAACGAAAAAATCATAAGGAAACCAAGTAGAAATAAAAGTACATATTTTATGCTTGCCCAAAATCCGTTTCCATTTTCATTCTACTACCAATTCTCTTGTCTCCTTATGATGTAGGTGTCTTCACACCTAAATACTATTACTTCAATGCTATATGCTAACCTCTTCCTATCTCCTAATATTTTGTACCTTTGAAATTTATCTAGTAATACTTACAATTTATGAGCCGTTCCTAACCCGTTGCGCCAATATTTTTCGTTGTGAATTATTCGGTTTCTTGCCTTTTCTTTGCAACTTAGTTGAATTCAACTTAAAAGAAATTGTCGTCAATGTAGGCTCCAAGTTTGTTCTCCCAACAGCAAATACAGTGAACCAATTGAGTGGCTATTTGACTTTATTCATGGTTTCGCATACTCCATATAAATCACGACTGTTCTCCATTATGCGAGCATTATAGTTTACATCAGTAAAACTTGTCTGGAATTTAGTACTGTGGAAATGGAATTTGAGTGCATACGTCAAAAACCGGAGACTTTATGATGTGCTAGAAGTACGTAATGATGAAGGGGGAGAATGTGGGATTTATGACTGAAGCAATAAAAATCTGAAAGCGAATAATATTTTCCCTGCATACTTATTATTAGAGCAGCAATCATAAAAATTAAGTTGTTATAATCTACACAGGCAATCTCCATCCTTCATCAAAAGTAAGAAAGGGGTCACACACATGTCTAAACTTATTTGCATGCTACCCTGGTGGTCTACACAAAGCTGTAAAAAATTTGTTTCAACAATAGAACGCTGGTCTACCATAATCAATCTACCAATAATGGCTGAAATAAAAGTGGTAGCTTGCCCGTTTCTAAATTACACGGTGCGCAAAGTCATAACTCACCGCGTTTCCTGTTTGTACCATATTTTACTTAAAATATTCATTTGAAATGCCGTCTCCGTCGTCTATTTTGGTTTTCTCACGAGCGAATACAGGGAAATCCCATTAGTCCAAGGAGAACTGATGTTGATTACGATAACCAAACTGAGTAAATTGAGGACGTGTTTTTTTCAGAGTCTGACCTTTAAGAAACAAATCATTATGTTTCCAATTTCCTCTTTCTCTAAAACGTAAAGCGTGTTTGGTACATTTGGACTCTACATTAGAAAAAGTGGTAAGGCCTAAACTCTCACTTCAAACTTAATGCAAACTAAATTGGTAAGTTGAGTTTTGTTAAACTTAATATCTTTTCGATGCTATTTATTTGTTCTTAGAATTTATATCATTTCTGTATTTATTTTAAATCTTCATACTTTCTCATCTTTAAAATTGTTTTCAAACTTTGTTACTAAAACATATGCATACATATGCTTAAAGTTATACATTTTAAGTATTAAAAGCTGATTAGTCCGTCGTTTTTACATAGAAGCGGAGACAAACAGCAAAAGATATTCTACATTCAATAGAAAAACAATTGAGCTATACGTAATGTAAATATTTTTCTTGTCTTAACTTGACGCGTATTCAACCATAGTAAAGCTCACATTATATTTTATTCATCAGTGATATATTGTCTCTTTCCCGTGAAAACATTGGGTTAAGAGAAAACAATATCCATTACAATGATATTTCTATCTCCTATCTTGATCTTAATCTGCATATTGCATGTCAAGAGCACATAAGAAGAGCACAACTAGCTCTAAAACGGAGCTCACATAAAAATGTAGTTAGCGACTCACGAACCCCCGTACAAGAAGTTAAATAAAGGCTTTTGTACATTTGCAAACAACCAGCTCTAAAACGGAGCTCACATAAAAATGTAGTTAGCGACTCACGAACCCCCGTACAAGAAGTTAAATAAAGGCTTTTGTACATTTGCATTTCTGCCTTATGCTACAAATGTGTACCTGACGTGTGTGCATGAGGAGAAAGGGGAGAAAGCGAATCGCAATATTATGTAGTATGATTGTATCTTCACGTTAATGATAATGATGATGACTACAATGAAAAACACGAAATCCTGTCAACTAGAGTGGAAATTGTTCCTTTATTCAACAACATGCATACACGATTATGATTTTATATTAGCCTTAGCCTTATTATTTGATAACAATACATGCCAACGGCTACAATAATAACACCAAAACGGAATACTTTCACATACCTCCTATCGCTCCAAAAATTATGGCGTTACTTTACCTGGCTTATCTGGCATATGGATGTATATGATAAAACTAACAAGGGTTAATTTTGAAATATATATACAAAGTACAACAAATGACTGCTGTCTCATAGAATGGTCCAGTTGATGGAAAAAACTGAAAGCTATAATATAAAAAGGAATATATACCTACAGCCACATATTATACTGGTATTTTTATAGCAAAAAACAATAATAACTAGCCTCAGTGCCATTATTTTACTTATTTGGTAACAACAACCGACAATCTAGTGTACACTGAGTAAATAATAGCTTATAAGGTACGGAAATTACAGTAGCATGACTGATTGCAAGTTAGTGGGAACATGAAATGGAGCAGGAAAATTCATGTTTTGTTAGATTAAGGCCACCTGCCTAATAACCTGGAAACGTTGTGTTTGCCATGTGCTTACTACATATTCATACATTTGCACACATAACACTACCGCTCCCTATCCTTAAGCCATTATTACTGCTATTACCACTACTACTATTAATGGGAGCGTGTGGCATCAGTGGAAGTAACCACAGCTTAATAGAAATACTTGCCCAGTTTTATGGCTACCAATAATATTGTAGATTTTGTTATAGCTCTAATTAAACATTAAAAATGGAGACCCCTACTTTTCCAACCTTTTCCCTTTTAATTCCCACTGAATGTTTTACATTCGCACACACATATGTATTTCAAATATATCCGATAAACCGTGTGTTACTGCAATTCAAGCATGAAATTTATTTGACTGCGATGATCGAATAGGTCACCAAATCACTCTTCTTCCCGAACGGCTGGTAAATCTTTTTTTAAACAAGTACTGTTATGTCAGCACAAGCATGTCATAAAAAATCTAGCGACATTGCATGGCATGACATAACCTCATGAGGCTACTATTGGCACCCTAAAAATGCCGGAATAACAAGGCTAGCAATGCATAGCCTTGCGGCTCGTGACCAGAATCATCAGCTCCAGAAAAAATAAACGTAAAAGTTTCAACTACATAGTAAGTGATCTATGGATTGAAATAAAATGAAAGTTGAATTATGTATACATTAGAAGTTTTTTTGTGTTCAGTTGCGGTAAAGAGAGTACTCTATAATAATGCTAATCCGTAATCACCGACTCTGTAATACCATTTCCACATACGCTTTTCCGGTCCTGATCAGCCCTGAAAAGCATTTACATTAACACACTGCGGAAAAACGAAATGAAAAAGAGAAAATGAGATTTTGTGATTTCTTCTCTCTTTTACTTCACTTTGACACGTATGGAATTTACGACATGGAGCAGGAAGAAAGTAACTGCAACACATCCATAAAATTGTTACTTGTAGTTTCCATCCTCAAAAAGCTCTATTTTTATACAATGCGAGGAAAAACAGGGTGATAAAAATGTATATTTTTGGAGGCATTACGAAAAGTGTAGCTTGCATAACCCTGCTATTTGTTCTTTTTTTGCAATTTCCTCATTCCTTCCCTACCTTCTACCTCCTCACAACAAACGGCAATATACGAGTGATCGATCACCGGTCACAAAACACAAATCATAGAGTAATCATAGGGCATTTCAAACGCTTAATACAACATGAAAAATCCATTCTCCTATCAAATCCAACTTATCCAAAAACCAACCCACAGTTGGATTCCAATACAACTGTGAACAAGCCCTTGTTCCCTGTCACAATCTGGAAAAGTTATATAGCAAGCTTTTATACTCTTCTATTATAAATTATACACGTCTACTTTTACCACACTATCTGGTGTGTCTAAACATAGTTTTTTGTTCTACCAGCTCAGCTTTTATACTGAGAGAACCTAATTTATATCTAATTTACAAAATGACACGTAAACCAAAACTTAGTTTTTCCATGTTTGCTTGAGAGACGTTTTACGATAATAGATGCCAATGTTGGCACAGCAAGAGACGATTCCCAAATGTTGCACGCTATAAATACAGTCAACTTATTTTCCGCATACAACCCTAAATTTATTATATCACATTTGAGCCCGTATATCATGCTAATAGAAAACATAGAGCGTTGAAGGTTTCTCACTGTGAAGAATTAAACATGAGAGCATACATATAATAAATCGTTACACTATAGTATACCATAAAGAAAGTGAGTTGGTTCACTTTCACAAAATACACTCTTTCAAAGCTTGCCCTTTTTTTCCACTGATGGTAGTGATTTTTACCAGGAAAGCTTAAATGACTGCGTGAAAACAACTTAAACCAGGTTAAGCTTATAATCTAGTCAGAACATAGATTTTTCCATGTTAGATGAATATTGTATGTAGTATATGTACTTATGCAATATAGTAGTAGTCCAAGCGTAGTTAGTACAAACAAGGGATCACTAAAAGTTTCACTCGAAAAATCCGTCTTGTCGTCGTGAAAACCGCAGAAGCTCCATGCCAGGCTTCCACCACCTACCAAGCCTGATCACACCACCAGCAGTGAGGTCAGTCTACACATACATATTTACGACCCAATGAGTTTAGTTTTGTTTCACAGCAAGTTTTTTCCTTCTCTCTCTCTCTCTTTCCCTATTTTTTATGTAAAACCCATGTCAAAGTGAAAGAGAGGAGTCGGTTGGTCACTCACTCTCTCTTTTACACAGTCAAACGGAAACAAACATGCAAAGCAATCAGGAAAAAGGCAGCCACAGCTAGTTGAGCTGTGTCCATCCATGCAAAGCGTGATACGCTCAGAGAATTTTATGTATCCACACCAGGAATTCTGACTGAAAGCTTATAATCAGTATAAAAAGAATGAAATACACTATATCCTATATAATATATAGGCTGCACTGCTTGTTCGTGGCAGTAAAGTGGTGGTGGTGTGGTAATAGGCATCTAATAAAATTGTCAACATGACAGCAGCAGCAAGGCTGATAGCCAAATCGAAAAATCTGGACATATAATCGACACCAACAGAGTATGTCCTTTCTCGTTTTAGTTCGCTTCACTGCATTAATATTACACTTGCCCTTTTTCCCGTGTCATTTAGCCCGACTCTGCCCCAGCTGCGACTGCAATACCTACTCCGCGTACATTTTATAATTAACCTAGAGTAGAGAAACCTTATATACTATATTAGCTATGAGCATACATGCATCAATGCATATACAAAAAAAACTTGATCACTTTCACCAAGTATTTTCGCATGTTTGTTGTTGGCAAAACCACATGCTCTTTTTGCCTCTCATATTTAAACCCAGTCGACTATGGTTTTTCCATTCGACTGTGCTACAAAAACAAGATTTCTCCACAGTACGCCGTCTGCGTCTGTATCTATATATGTCCTCATAAAAACTCATACCTACATCTAAGGAAAATTTATAACATGCTTAATGATATGATAAAAGTTAAAACCGTCAACTGTGCCATGGTGTGTCTTTGAAACAAAACACGGCCAGCTCGTTTACAACAGTTTTGTCAAAACACAAAGAAACCCTTAACAAAAAATTAAATTCATCGGATGTCGAAATGTCAGCAAAAAAGGATGGTTTGAAGAATCTTCATAATTTGAGCTTTTACGATTTTGACTTTTATACAGAGTTTTAAGTTCTTTACAAAAGAGCTGTTGAAGCTCTTGTGAAAAAGCTTTCTTTCAAATGACAATAGCTCAGTTTCTCAAGCATTTCTTCAAGGTTCTCACATGCAAACGGGTGGGTGGTTCATTATAAAACAAGTTTTTATACGCTGCTTTTTATAGCTGTGGTATGAAAGGAAATCGGATTTCATGTAATGCTTACATTTGACTCTGCATCTTTTCCTAGCATAAAATCGTAGAGAAAACGAGGGGAGAAAGTATTAAATTTTTCTACAGTTCAACAGACAACAGTGATGGGTAACGATGATCGTAATTCAGGTACACCAAAAAACGCTACAAAAATATTGGTTGCGTCTTTTGAAAATCCGCCTAACATTCCATCTTTTTGATCTTTATAGTAAGTAGGATTCAAACTATAAAAACTTTATGGATCAGGTGTCTCAAAAGAACGTTTTTAGTTCAACATTCGAAATAAGCTTTTCTGGAAAAAATTTAGGGGACAGATATTTATGATATTACTCACAGGCGTTTTATCTCCTGTTCCCCTTTCTCTACTAAAAGAGATTTAAAAGAAAAAATAAAGTCTGACTAAAAGGTATAAATAAATAATATGAATAAAACGAGTGTATTTTGTAAATGATACACAATTATATT
>JAHZNG010003238.1:0-14910 GCA_027744375.1 Orchesellides sinensis
CCATGACCAAAAACCATCAGGCCTTTGGTTTCCAGTATACGAATTCCGTCATTTTACATTGGAAAAGATGGCAACTATGCACATAGAAACAATTTCGTATACCAGATCCGGCACACTTTTTTGATAGCTTTTTCTTAGACCTGGGTTCTAGATACTTATATGTTCCAAGATCACGATAGAATTAAGATTTGTACAGGCAAATTTGCATGGATTTACTGTATACAGTTTTGTTTTGACATGAGACGGAAAGAACAACTAAAATACCTTTTAAATCCTAGATACTTTCAGTTAAACTACATAAACGCCAAATTATGATTTTTTTGTTTTTGCCCAATCTACAACAAAAAATAAGAAACCATTTATATATGCAGTTTAGATCATGTTGAATTTTAAAAATTCAATACTAGAATGCCAAAAAATGCCAGTACATTTATTATAAAAGTAAAAGCATATCATTTATGTAATTTAAGTGTGACTAACTGGATTAAATACATAAATCTGAACGGCAAATGAAATGATGCTCCTTCTGCTAATTGGATTTTGTATTGTAATTATGATTATAAGGAACAACCAATAGACGAAACCGAAGATGAGTTAAAAAATTATGCGTCATGTTTTTCTATCTCTGTATTCCTCATTTTACTTTTTGCTATTATTGTACTCACGCATTAACTACATCCCAATTTAAATTAATATTTAAACTTATTGAGAATGCATGAAAGCATGTAGGGTGTTTGCTTAAGTGTTACGCGTGGAATTACAATTGTTGCTTCATTTGCCTAAACTTATAACATGCCTATGTATCATACTTATAACAAAATGCTTGCTCTGAACATTTAGAAGTACTTGCTAATATACTCGATAAAAAACCATTATGCTTTGTGTTGGGCGATTTTATGTGCTGTTCATTTGCATTCCTTCATTGCTGAACTTTGCATTGAAGAGTAACACTATAAAAACGGAGGTAAATACATGACAGTATAGTAAATAATATTAATATCAAAAAAATTATTATAGCAAACCATAACGTGAGCAATATAGCATACATATTGTGTGCATATGTACGTATACCTACGTAAGTACATACTATTCATATGTGTAAGTACACTTTTATAAGCTCATTTTTCTTAGGGTTTTTATACAGATGCAGTTGTGGAAGGGGTGAGTTGTTGAGATGAAACAAATGGTATACGTTATTTTTATGAACCTACATAATATATTGTAGATCTTTATACACACACACAGCATAGCATCATGCTTGTCACATGTTGAATGAATGAGTCTTGAGAGTGTCTAAGATAACGTGAAATAACAATAACAATACATCAAATAGCATTGCTGCCTAATGCATTGTAAGATACATTTTTAACCAACTGTATATTTGCAGCTGCATATTTTAATTGCAAGTAAATTGAAGTAATAAAAAAGTTTGTGTTTTAAAGAGAGCGAGGAAAAAACAGTTGCAGTAAATACGCGAGGACTCGTTAGCATATTGACATTTCATAGGAACAAGTGAACTTGTTTTGGGCATAAAAAGGAAGAAAACAAAATGAGTTCCGAAGAGACTGAGCCTACAGGACCACAAGTACAAGGTTTGTTTCCATATTTCATTATGGGCAGGATAAAATTTATGACTGACAGATGCAATTGTACATATTAATATTATGTATGTACAAAATTTATGTGTAGAGTTATTTAATCAATTAAATATAAATGGTAAAATGTAGATCGATTTAATGATTTGAGCTAATAATATTTGGTTTAGATATTGAGTTTGAAGAGCTAAAAACAGGGCTTGAAAATGGTAAGGGATTATTGATAGAATAAGAAATGCAATAAATATTGAACGCAACTATTTCATGATTTTTATTGGGCACTGTAAAATTTTGTAGACGGACTAATTTTGATTGACGTACGAGATTCAGAAGAATTAAAGGTTCAAGGCCGGATTCCAAAGGCCATTAACATTCCACGTACGTAAGAAATGTAACTAATTAACTGCTACCATGCTACATGTAGGTATTTAAAATACTGCTTTAAGTTTTATTTTTGTCCTGATTTTGATTTTGCTCATTAGTGCCGGAAATTCCTGATGCCTTCCGGAATTTGTCTGACGACCAATTCAAAGAAAAGTATGGATTTGCAAAAAATGCAGACAACCTCGTTTTCTCCTGTCGCAGGGGAGGGAGAGCTGAGGCAGCTATAAACAATGTTTATGAAGGATCTTCCGGCTCGCAGCAGAAATTTAAGTATGAATGTAGAAGTGGATAATGCACTAATAACATACATGGTTTTTGGAAAATGAATAGTTCAAACGTGTTTTATGGTTAATAAAAAATTGTTAATTTTGAATTTCAGGCTTTATCGAGGAAGTTTCATGGATTGGGAAGCCAAAGGAGGTCCAGTTGAGCGTTCATAATCGATTGTTCAATTTATCGAAGCTAGTTAACATTTTTATGCAATCATAATACATAAAGTTGAACTCAAAAATTCTAATCGTTCTAGTATCATTGTTATCAGTGTTCCATGTTACCGCAAGGTAAACAAATAATCTATATGAAGTATATATGCATAATATTACACTTATAAGTTACAACAGCTAGCTGTGACATGAATAAGTAATATATTCCAACGTTAAAAATGTTTCGGATTCACCACATCAGTGCTTTTTCATGGTCAATTTGAACTTAGACATTCTTTCAACTGCAACTGCCGATTCTACATTGCCCAATCGAGTCTTATAAAATGACATGTAAAGACAAATCATTCTGGTAAAAATTGTTGATAAACGGTATTCCAATTATAAATTTGAATAAATCTATATTTTGAATTTTCAGATGGTAAATGAAAACGTATCTACTTTTGATGTAATGTGGGTTTAACTTTATCAACGTTTTATACGATATGTATGATACAAATACAAATGTTTGTAATTTATTAGATCGACAATATATTGTTGACAATGTTATTATTATTGTAAAAACAAAGGTGGTTGTTAAATACACAAAGACAAATAAAATGTTGTATACACTAAAATCATTTATAGAATTCATCTTGGACACCCTTTCATTGTCTTATATAAATACTAACGCGTCACATTAATTTCAAACGAGATCGTGATGGTGATTTTTTTTTTCTGATACCTACTTTCAACTGTTTTTTACTAATCTCCATTCAGCTAATTGGTTTAAAAGTAGGTATGCGGATCAAAGACGGCAAAAACTGTATCCGCGTAACTAATAGGGGTGAAAGTAGGTCAACTTCCAGCGTATGTAAGTTGAGACGTGGAGGCACTCAACAAAGCGCAGTCACCAAGCTCTGATTACAAATGAGTGGCAAAGTAGGGCGATGAAGGTGATAAGGAGGCTAGAGCTCTGTGCAAGAACGTGGCCTTGTGAGTTATTCCCATTTCTAGGTTTACCTCCACTTTCAGGGACTCCTCTCGAATGGGCTGTCGTAGGACCACATCCACCTCTCCATATAGATCCCACAGTAAAAGTTTTATTCACGTTAAATGTTACAGCGTATCCATATTGATCCACAGCGGCTTCTAAGCATTCAGAAGAGCCTGAAAAATTGGTGTTTGCAAACAACGTCCAGTTTTCCTTCCCTGTGAAACCGTATGAGTGAAAAGAAAGGGATGATGGGAGCCTGAGATAATTTCCGTCAAAGTATAGGTCATCTCCAAGAAACCTCGGCCTTGTGTTTAGGCTCAGTGCTGGTGTGTCCAAATCATTTGATCCTATGAATTCAATGGTTTTGTACTGGGCTGTTCGATTCTTTGAAAACCAAGTTCCACAAACACGACCAGATACTCCAGTGTTATCCTTGTCTGCTCCGTATGCATTCTCGACAAATGTCAAGTTAGGATTGTTATAAAATGTACCGGAGATTTTCCACCTAAAATTGTAGCATTTAGCATGAATTTACGAATTAAAGTCATTCGTGAAAAGATAATGTTTTAAACACATCTTTTTGATGTACTTAGATTATGAATGTATGCAAAGAATACTTACAATCCCCGGACTATACAATGAGATTTAGCTATTTTTCCAATAGAGTCGTGCTCTAGTTCAAAATTTGATGTGTAAAAGCTCTTCTGCCTTCCAGTAAAATTATCCTCGCTGAACAGAATAATTTGTTGGGATCTATAAGCGTAGGAAACTTGAATAAAAACTAGAAAAACCACTAAAACCACTGCAAATTTCTGCAAGTGTCTCATTTTCTCAACAGAAGATAATTTGCGATTTCTCATTTTTAGTTAATGCACATCTTCAAAACTCTACAGAATGAAAATCATTGTTATTTTTTGATTTTATTCGTAACATATGAATAAAGCTTTTGAACTTCGAACAGGAAAACCAAAATGAAACAAAGAAAAGCTTTCTCTTACTTTATGCCCTACCACTATCACCCTTTCAAAGCTCTCATGAAAAGCTGTTTTATATTTCCGTGAATCTAGCTTCACCTTTGCACTTGGCTAGCTGAGAAATGACTGAGTTATAATATGTGTGGTCAAATGCTAGTATTTGGTTTTCTAGAATACATTAAAACGCTGTCACGATTGCGACCTGGACAAGCCCCTCTGGTTAATTCTTGTCACGCAACGAAACACTTAGCAAATGATTTTATTGCTACCCTGGGATATAACGAACTCGAGGCCAATGATTCTGTACACTTATTAAACTATTATTATGCAAAAGTCATACGCAAAAAATGCATGGAAATAAATATACCAGCCAGTAAGAATGTGAAAGCAAAATAATGTGTATAATATCCACCATAATATATAGAAATCAACAAAACATTACTTTTTTGGTATAAACCACAATTACTCGTACTTTGCACAAGAACTACTTATATACTAAGTATTTGTTTGGTTTGTATCATGCTTTCACTTGTATGCATGTATTTTACTGGAACAACTTTCTTTAGGATTAGGATTTCTTTATTTTTTGCGAAAACGTAAATTGTACAAAAGAAAGTTAGCCATATAATATGTGTTTCTTTTCGTATAAAGTAGTATTTGATTTTTCTATAAACCTCTTTCTTGTATTTGTAGTAATTTTTTATTTCATGAATTACATAAATGCAATACTATGTATTTATTTTTGACCATGAGTTTGGAGACGCAAGAAGTTCTAGACTGCAAAATTCCGTAATCGGCAGTTTATTGTCCTCGGCCAAAATACCTTTAAGTCTGTAATCGACACAACGGGAACATTGTCCATATGCAAAAAAGAGTACATAGTTTAAGTTCTTCCATATAAAATGCTAAAACAAAAAAGCAAATCGTAGCATTCATCAAATGCCAATACGTAGCAATACTAGCAATGCAAATCTTACTATGCAATACAATAATTAGGAAACACCCAACAAATCTGTAAAGGTTCTCAACCTTGAGTATGTTGAAGGTAAATAACCTCCAGCGTCATTCGAAAAACAAATAACCTGGAAGTAAATGTACTACCTGGAATGCTGGTGAAAATCCTGGACACCTAAATGCTCTTAAACTGTACATTATCATGCTTCCATCATTCGTCTTGCAATAATTAGATAAAAACGGTTCTAGGCTTCTTTACAAAAACGAACATGGATGCGACATGGAACAGCAACTATTTCACTGAAATAAGTAACATTTGTAACATTAATAATAATGTACTTAGGTACACATTACATTTTATCCAGTGCAGAGTGCGACTAATCAACATCATATTTCTTAAAACTTGCCATTATATTCATGCTTTAACTATATACATTATATACATACTGTTAAACTAAAACCCAACATTCGTTTAGGTTTTAACTTGGTACTAAACAGAATTTCTTGAAGGGAATGGTGACGCATTTCCGGTAGCGCTCTTTTACAGCACATACATCAATTACTTGTCCATGTCCACGACAGGTTGGTGAAGACTAACGGTTAATTTACAATATAGCGTACAATGCTACGAAAAGTTACATGTTTTATTAGTGGCCATAAAATTTCTATTACTGTCACTCTCAAGTTCGTTCAAATGCCAAATCGCAATTAAGTATCCATGCCGGAAACGGATAAACCTCACTCTAGTAGGTAATCTGAAGTCTAGAACAAAAGTACTGCCAATTTTGGCCACATTATTAGTATATATTTGATATCATGTGTATAAAATCAACGTTCTAAGAAGTCACGGAGTATGTTTAATGCTCTCCTCATTCCTAATAAAACCAATGATGCTTTACCTTGAACTCCTTTTATTGCAAACGTAGAACAAACTGTTTGCTTAGCTTATAGACATTTACATTCTATTCTACTAGTGTCATTCCAATTGTAATATTTTCTTAATTATTATTAATCCAAAATATTACTATTGTCATTATTACCTGCAATCGATTATTGACGCAGACATCTATTGTAGGGCGCATGCTGGCACGCTTGCAATATTTTTGTTGTAAATGTTATAGTAGTGCTGATGAGTAGTGTCAAGGTTAAAAATACAGAACAAGTGACATAAAATGTAGATGACATTTAATTGTAATTAGGGAGTACACATGTATTTCGTTCTTTCTGGCTACAGGTAGGTGCTTGGTGGGGTGGATCGGTTGGATAAGCCTGATATTACTTGAAACTAAATTTTTTGGATAAATACGTTACAAAATTACAAATGACTGGGTTTAGTCTATTTAGGCCCGGCTCGGAGATACAAGACTAAATGAAAAGCCTACAATGTCTGACGTCTAATCACACAAACAACACAAAACAAAATTAATTCGACTCTCTACAAATCTAATGAAGATGTATTTAGATAACATAGTGTATAAATAACCCCTTGGGTTTTAGAATCAAAATGACTTGTAATATCGTTTTCCCTAAAATAATGCATGCATTTGCTTTTGTAGTAATACATAATGAATGGCAAAAGTTAATGGATGAAATTATAGGATATACATATATATAACTACAACACAGATGAATCATTGGCGTTCCTAGAAATGCAATCTGAAAGGATTTGGTAGCTTCAATGAAGTATGACATGATATCATTGGAAGACTGCCCCTGGCCCTCCTACGTCCCTTGTAAGGCCTAGCAGGATCTGTAATCTATGTAACAATTCTTACAACAGAAGGAAGAGTAGTCAATAAATAAGTTCTTCCGAATCCGTTAATACTGCTCAATAAAAACATAAGGGTTACAAGCTAATCTCATAACTGCAACAAGTTCCTTCCGATTAATTATAACAAGTCTGCATTACGGAAATGAGTTAATGATGCACTGTTGGCATCATGGGATACGTAATAAGGTTATTAATAATCATTATTTTGCCATTGGGTTTGGGTAATTAAGACCATTAAAATACATTATCTTGTTAACTTGTTTTGAAAATCTATTTAAAAACTCAGCAGAGTACACGCCAGGTGGAAGTACGACATCCCATGTGCATTAAACATACTTAACATCAACTAAATAATGATACTATTTTCCTTGTATACGGTAATTGAAGGGTCGAAGCCTACCTACGAAGTTGTAAACAAGTTTTATCTACAACAGCATGTCATTTCATTCATTGTCAGCTAGATAGAGATGTTTGAAGATATAGGTGCTTTTGGCGTCAGTTTTGCTATAAATACTAACTACCGAAAGCAACTAAATTAGTCTATGGACATACCTTTTGCAAAAGACAATACGCATAAGAATTCCCTCTTTCCAAATTTTTCACACTATTGTAAAAATAAATGAAATAGAAATATAACCGAATTTCAGCTTGAAAATTATAAAGAATCATAACAAATGGATACAAAATTTGTGTACCTATTGCTAACATACGTGGTAGTGATTTTGGAAATAAGACTTTCACAAGTCGATGGTAGTCCAATCGAATCCGTGAAACCTCGTAAGTAATACGTCTAACATTGTTTAAATGTGTTTAGATTCTGGAACAGAACGTGGTACTGTAAAAATAAGTATATTTATATTTGTACAGCTAATTGCCCTTTTGGGAAATGTTTCATCGACCGATGTACAAGGTTGTGCTCGTGTGACCCAAAGGAAGGCACAGTTTGTAACAAACTTACCGTTCCTGCGGCAAGAATGAACTGCCAACCAACAACAAATGGTAATTAATTCATTTATAAAGCTCATTTCACGTATACTAAAGAAAATATATAAAATCCTTTAAAAATTGCATTGCAGATCAGTGTCCATTAGGAGAAAAGTACAAGGATCCAACATGGTCAGACAATTTTATTTGCTACTGCAATAAGGATGATTCTCAAACGTATGCATGCTACGACTTATTAACTGAAGCTTCAGCAGATGCTCGGGATATGCTAAACAGTACAAAGAAAAAAATTATAAGAACTGAAGAACAGAACCTTTTCAATCGAAAATGACGCTGTTCTACTCTTGTATTATTCATTTCCAATCTAATCTACCCACAAAAAGATACAACATTAATTTATTTTCATCATCAATTCTGGCCAACATACCATACTTAATGGAAAGAAAGGAAACTAAAGAAAGGACAGTCAGAAGGATCTCACATATATAAAATCTAACGACGTATGACTAAAAACCTACGATGCGGATTGCATAAGTTTGGCCTGCGTCTCTACTAGGTTTTAGAATAAGTTCGTTAGTGAAACATGTACACATCAATAATTACAATCGGATATAAAAAGATAAATCTGAATTAACAGATCACGTTTAATAAAAAATATGAATTGCTTCTATTATTTACGGTGTTTCGACTTGGTTTGTGTTTCCTTAAATCCTTTCATTAATTCCATGGAATGATGCCTAATTACAGCAAAAATTTTCAGATTCACATTTGTCAGACTTTCCATAGAATTTGCCAAAATTTCTGCATCCATTTTTCCTTCCATTGTAAACAAGCAAATTTGTTCCCTTGTAGGTAAATAGCCCATTGTAACGATTCCACCGCCTTTGTCGTTTTTCTCTGAGTCCGTTAAATCTATTGCCTCAAGTTCAGCCTTAGTAGGATCCAAATAGAATTCTTTCCCATCGTACAGCTAAGTTAACATAATGACAAAAAATATAGAAATGCCTTCTTCCTTTTCGATTTTTATCTATCAGGTATTTGATGTAATTTTAGACTAATTAAATAAAACAATTCCAACCAACTCACCAGGGTACTTCCAACAGGTGTGTCATAAATAGGTACGCCGCCATCCACCAATGCTAATCCTGCTGCACAAATACATGCTGCAATGGAGGAGCCGCCATCTTCCATAATTGTCAAGAATATTTCTAGCAAGCACTTCGGGAATTTTTCCTAAAGTGCAAAAAAATTGTTTTGTTTATTTAATTTATTTTTTTAATTTACGCTTAACTGGAACGAAAAACTTGGATTTTTACAAACAATTACTACTACCTTACCAGTATTACAACAGCTTCCATGCACTCCTTAATCAAAATGACGTCTTTCTCCGACATTTTCCCTCCTACCAGCTGAACATCTACTGAGATCAACCCTGTGGAACTGATCCAAAATTAAAACAATCCATTAAAGTCACTATTTTCCAACATAAACATCCTATTATCTCCAACACCGACTGAACTCTATACTTAAAATTTACCCTTACCTGAAGTCCAACTTCTTGGGCAAATCTTTAGGACCGTTAACAACACAAAGTACTTTGGTAGTGCCCATTTCAATATAAGACGACCCCTTAGCTCCATCCCTCACCCCAGATTGAACATCTGCAAAATTTACAAGCATGTCAGCCACTAATGACTAATGTAAAAATTAAAAGATGCATCTCAGCATTAAATGTTAATTTCTGTAGAAGATCAGCTTAACTTTGCCACTTACAAATGGGACGCACATCTTTAGGACCCCTTCCATCCTGTCGCTTATTCGTGGCTGGGTCAAGCAGGGGCAGCTTTGGAAATAAGGTTTCGGCCCTCGTCAGTCCTTTCAGCTTTTCAAACTCGTCTGTGTCCACTTCCTTTTTTGCCGACATGATGACCATTAAATTGCAGAAACTCTTCCACTAAAAATTCTCCAGGATAACTAAATTTTTGTTAGGCGACTACACTGCTACAATAATTAAAATTAATTACATTTAAATTTTAAATTAACAAAGCCGAGCCACAAATACGATAAATGGTTTAACAAACAACGTGTATGTTAGTACAGCTCCGCAACAACAGCTTGAATTTAAATGAACTAATTTGCGCCACTATTTTACTCAATGGTTATCTTTACACTGTACATTCTTTTTTTACGTAGCAATCTACTGTTTGGTTTAGGTTGACTGTTTCTCGCGCAGATTCCAATAGAACACTAGGTGCATGCAATTTAAGCCATGAACGAATTTTAATAAAGCTCATAATTGATTTACATGCATAATATATTTACTCGTTATGTTATGACTGAATCATGCATATATGTCATTTAATATTTTGAAAATTCTGACGTAATTGGAATGCGCATCGTGAATCAATTATAGGAAAATCCAAGAATTGCAATAATTAAAAAACCAAGCTTTAATTTAAAGGAACAATTAGCATCGCATGATTTAAAGCGTTGAGATTCTTAGGTTGCTCAAAGCGGAAGATTTTATTGATTAGGTAGGCATGTGGGACTAATTGTTTGTAGTAAATTTGGGGAAAATCTTAGCATTGGGGATAGTTTTAAATTGAATGGTATATCTGCCCAAAGAGTTGTGTTTGAAATTTGTTTTAACTCAATTACATTCGTCATTCGCACAAGGTCCAGGATTGGCATTGATATCTTGTTTTTTATCGCTTTCTACTTTCTGCTGCTTGTCTTCATCAGGGTTCTCTACCTGAAAGCCTTCAAGGTTGTGTGCTTTTATGGTAAAGTCCACAAATAGTCTGTACAAAGCTGCAGTTGCACAAGTTTGACAAAACTGTTTACCAAAAAGTCTCCAGCCGGATAGGAAAGAAGAGTAGACGAGAGTTTGAGTCCCAGCTCCATTTATGTATAAGATCCTCAGTGTCATGAATTCCAGCCAATCCAAGAGAAATCTCTGCTCCACGGACGGGAACGGCAACAATGAAAAACATCATGAGGACAAGATTCTGAAGGATTCTGTATGAGCGTTTGCATGGGTCATCCCCACCCAAATATAAATTATCAATTACTTTAACGATCAGTACAGCACTGATGAATACAAGAGGAACTGGAAACAAAGTAACAATGAATTTGAGTCATTATTCTATGGCTTTTACATGGCCATTTTATTTGTGTCAAATTTCCTTCAAAAGTACCCCAAAGTAATTGCAAGGACCCTTTGTTTGTCTGAAGAAATGGGTAGCAGTAGTAGTTAGCTAAGCAAGCAAACGCTCCAAGTCCCATGCTTATCATTGCTTCTTGTAGCATCGTTTTGGAGATTCGAGCCATATCTATTTTTAAGCCGGGCATGCAAATTTCTCGGCATTCCTCCAAAGTTGGTTTGTTTTCTAGTTTTGCCATTGTCAGTGGTTTATGCTGGATTTTAGAATAAGTGTTTGCGTTTGGCTGGTTGGGTGGTGAAGGTGAATGTATGACAAAATGACAAAATCGAAGTATTGTGAAAAGCTAATTCAAAATTTTAAATGTCATTCAGTCTTCTACTTAATAAGTTTTGTAACTTATCAAACAGATAAAAGTGAAACTAACGATTGAGCAATATCCTGGACGACGACAGACCTGCTGTGAATATAATTTGTATAAAGTGGCAGACAATTAGACGACGCTGATATAAAAATGCAAATTAGACATTAAAGATACTACGCAGGTAGATAGGAATTGGGATATACATCATACTGAATCTTTACGTTATTGTTATGTTTATGTTGTCATTATCTAATGAAAATAGTAAAAAATGGTACTTGAAAACCTACTGATTATGTTGAATTTGTAAAAATCTGCGTAGCGTAATTGTAGTAATTATTTTCTTAGGTACATAAGCATATATCACGTCAGTCAGTAGGCATAAAAATGGCTACAACCAGTTTGCAGTTATGTAATCACAGGCAATAAAACAAACATTCTACAACTCTATTTCCCTTACGCTTCCTCTTCTAGCTGGCTTTATTATGCCAACTGCCGAAGACATACCATATAGAAAGTAGAAATACTACACAGTTAGACAACATGGTAATAATACAACCAGCACAATCTTAACAAAATCTATCTGTTTTAAAAGACAAACTAATGGGCAATTAGCCTCATTAATGACACTTTGCTAAAATCTTGATTACATTCTAAAACAGGTATTGCACACGAGCACGCTGCCATTTTTATTATTACTACCTCACAAAAGACATTATGACTAGTATGAGCACTTGTCACATCCGTCATACTATGTATCCTTTTACCACACGTCCAGTAGTCAGGATGCATTCCAACAATGCGATCATTACAATTTACAATGTTTTATGAGTCAGTACATTAACAATCCCATTTGAAGTAAAAACATACCTATACATAGCGCTCTTTTGCAATAATTGCAATAAATAAACATTCACGCACAAACTTGTCCATAAACATCAAGTGGTACATTCTGTCCGTGATAGTAACTGTGAAGTGTGAAGTAACAAGAAATAACAATGCATATTAAGCATGTAACAATGCGTGAGTGTGTGATGATAATAATTAAACAAAGGAATGTATATGAGCCAATATGAGGAGGATACAAAAGGAAGGATGTCCCTAGGAGTGATTCCATCCCATTGAGGTAATACAACTTCTGTTCACATCTTCACCTTAGACCTTACAAATAGAAGAATTTAAAGTTATTCAATGCAAACGAGTGCACATTATTATTACAAGTATCTCTTACATCTTTTACAAACATTTAGGCATACATTATTGCACCTTAGCTCTGAAGGAAAGAGAAAGTGTACATGTGCTCCACTCTTTTTTGACAGGGACCCCGTGTGCATCAAATAAAGTCCATTCCATTCATAATATATAGGCATTAAGCATTCTCATTGTGTGCCTTGTTATTGTTGTTCTTTGCCCACAACAAAGGTTCACTCGCTTGTTTTCGGAGTAATGAGACATTAGAACTATTAACAAAAACAGTAGCATGGCATTTTAAGTAGCTTATTAGCCAGGTTGGTTTTGGCTTTTATACATTAAGGTACTCATTATTGTATGGCTAATACCGATGTAGGTGACAATGACGGGGCACATTAAGTGTGCAACTAGGCTGATTTAATAGATTCCACTGAATTTTCTAAAGTAACATCATTACATATTTCTAACAACTTCCCTGTAGTATTGAAATATCATATTATGAGAGAAACAGTGTGGGTCCGACTGAAATCTTGACAAGAACTTATTTATGAAACGTGACCTGTTATGCGATAACCACTTTAGTAAATGCATGGGTTAATGAAAGGCGTGCTTTACATCGTCTTGGTCATGTGGGGTACATACTATGGGTACAGGGTACATATCAATGCTCATATTGTAAGTTTGCAATTTGTGATGATGGTGTTATATAAAATTGAAAATGTGAAGAGTTGTTTTACAACTTGTAAAATCTGGCGACTTGAACTAGATACGCCTTTGTCAGTCTCTTTTTGCATCCACGTTGTTGATCAATGGAATATTTGGAATTTCCTTTGTTTTAGTAAGTTGATAAGATTTCAACACCTACAAATCCCATCTGTAAACATAAAGCCCAACAATTCACTCTATCCGAACAGATACTTTTGTCCGATGGATTATGGCAAGGTAGTAATTTTTATCAAAAATCCTTTGTTTCCTTTCTTCGACATTATGTGGTTCTTTGAATTGTATTGGAAATTTCCATTGCATAATTAACTTTTGCGTTAAGAATTAACTAGGTAAGCACAAGGCGTTGTAGAGATCTTCCGTTTTGCAAGAAATCAAACCACCTTTACCTCTCTCAATTAAACTAGATTGCGTAAAAAGCAATACAATACAAAAGAACTGTATTATTTTTCCGTAATGCTATTCTTCACCTTTAAATAATTTACAATTTACATGTAATAAATTATCTTGGCAAGCAAACCAGCAAACATAATTTTCACCCCCAGTCAAAGCGATCCCCTTTTTTCTGACATTCAAGTTAATTATTGTCAAATGAATGCCTTTACCTGTTGCTTACTGCTGACAGACTACAAACATACATACAAACAAAACGAGGCAATGTAGGCAATGCAATATTTTTATGGAATCTGAATGCTTCCGTGTATCAGGAAATAAAATTATTGCAATTTGATGCATATCCGGTCTAACAGAAAGTTGTTATTAAGTAGGCTATACAAACTTAAAGTAGTCTGGCGGCTGTCAGTACCATGTTCATAAAAAAGGAATACAAACGTATCACCAGCCCCGTCAAAAAAGATGAGTGTGTGTGTACAGCTTAGAGTATAGGTAATCACAAATTAAGGTCTGCACTCAGTTACCTGTATCTAATCCAAAGTAGGAAGTTATTAATATGCAAAAGAAAAAAAAATGGATGTGCGAAGTTCCTACAGGATAGTTCCGATATATTATGTATGATTGCTACCATTATCCCTTAATACGTATGAGATCGAATCATCTTGAAAATTATTACCTGTAATGATTATGATCATGTTGTAATGTTGACTAGGTATGCAATCGGTAATCGACGATCTTCAATTACATAATATCTTCTGTTCTGAGTAAGCGTGACGTGAACATGAACATGACCATACAACTTTCGACCTTAACCATAGTTGATGTACCTTCCGTACTGCCGAAAGATGCTTATCTAAAAAGAGCTGCTCGTGATAGCACATTATGTAATTTGCAAATTAAAAAAATATGCCACAACAATGCAACAGTAAATTATCGTAGCCTACTGTCAACAATACCGATATTGTGATGATCGCATGTTGGAATGCATCCTGACTACTGGACGTGTGGTAAAAGGATACATAGTATGACGGATGTGACAAGT
>JAHZNG010003239.1:0-12919 GCA_027744375.1 Orchesellides sinensis
TATTTGAAAACTTTTATTATTAGCTTTAACAAAGTTACAGTGTAAGGAAATCTCAAGCGTTTGATTGCGCACTCCCATTAGTAACCTCATTCATATATATTACCTTTGTTTGTGCTTTAGTATTATGCTACAATAAAACCTAGTTATTACTCATTTTTCTTACGTTTACCAGAATATAATCCTTTAAAGTTCCCATCGTAAAGGAATCATATTACAAAGTGCGCTTTGTAAAAATTCTTCATTCCGGTCTATTTAATTCTGATCTGATGAACTGGTTGTCTAACGAGTAAAATCCTCAATGGCAACTTAATACAAAATATTTGTAAAAAATGGGCTTAAAAATCTTGCTCCAGAGAAACAAGTTTTTTACAGGAAACGCTACGTCAGAACATACATTGTAAAGGTCGGGAAAACGTACGCCACAACTTTGTTCCCGAAAGAAGGCGTATTTCTTGCTAGGTAGTAGTTCCATGATTCCATGTATCAATCATTATGAGTACAAGTTGACTTGATAGTAAATGTACATCCTTTCTCAAAGTCAATAGTCAATTAGTCAATGTATATTTACGATCAGGATCTTTGATCTCTACGTGCATTCAAGCGGCTAAAATGATCTGACATGGATAATGTTACTAAACCCGATAAATGTCATCTCATTGTAGATGCTTAACAATATTACAGAAACAGATATTATGGTTAATATATTTTTTTCTGTAAAACCCATACATTATGCGCACCAGAGAAACATTTCTTTTAACAAGGCTTCATCTTAAATCATTCTTAAGCTCTGTTTCTCCAGAGCGAATAATTAAGATTAAGATACCAAAGCTAGTTAACAAGTAACGCGTACATAATACTATGGTTTAAACAATAATTGGCGTTTGATAAATGAAGATATATACGATTTACATTTACCCAACTAATTTTTCTCAAACTTATGCAGTCCAAGTGGATTTGTGATGCAATTATTACTTACGTACCGTGTGAATTAAATTACAAAATGTACCTAGTGGCAAATCCAGATCCACCACTGTTGTTTGTTTGGTGGGGCAATGGGAAAATTTGTGTATTTTTTATTTTGTAAATATAGAAATCACAAGTGTAAAATTTTATTTATTATTAGAGAACTGGTATAAATTCTGATTGATGACGAGGATGATCTGGAATGAGAGCGTAGAAGGAGGAATGTACCGTACATAATATACTTTTAAAAAAATACCACTGTTTTCTGTAAATCAAATTGTTGCGAAGGCTGTGTACGTCTACCTTGTAAGTTTTTTATACGCGTGTCTTGCCCAACAAAACTGTGTGGTTACTCAATCTGTTTGTAGTTTTTGGGATATAGTCTGTAATTTATAATACCGACAAATGCCTGTAATTACAGAATTATTGGATAATTTTCTAGCAATTTGTAATAACAACATGAATTTTGGATGTTCCGTGCTGTTTTTCTAGACTTTTGGGCATGTCAACAGTCAATTATCCCTGTTTGTACACCAGGTGTAGTTAAGCAACATGAAGCAAAAAGCGATCTTGATTGCATGGCAGGTAAATGGTTCTGCATTGCGTAAACACATGTCATTTAGTAGCGCCCAGTTCTGGGGTGGACTGATGACTGATTGACTGCTTATTTCCTTGAATTTATGTGTTTTTGCTGCAGAAGAATTCCATGACAGAACAGAGTAATAAACTATATTCTTCAAAGTACTCTCCTTTAAAGACTTTCAGCGAAACATGAAATGAGTTTTCTTTAAATTTAGCTTATTTGTTAAATTCCTTACGATGCCGTCCATGAAAACAAAGGTTTGAACAAAAACTCAATGTTTTATAAAATCGTCAGACCCCTTTAGATCTTTCGTGATCTTTCCTTTAGCCTCAGCCAGACATACAATCAGTATAGCACTTACATAATAATATCCCTAGATTTTTTGGACACACACAAATCATTTTGTTTCAATTATATAATATACATTCCTAAAAAACAGCTCAGAAATCCTAATTTCTAGTAACAAGCTTTTTGTTCATTTGCCAGTCTGAACCATTTTTTTTTGTTTTTCAGGAACCTTCAACTTGAGTTTAATTCTTTCAAGCTTTATTCCATCTCGCAATTAGCAAGCCAATCTTTAGATATAGGTCTAAAGATTACATCTAATTGCTTTGTTTTCTCCAATTTTTCAAAATTTAACATATCTTTGATATTTACAGTTATTTCATGTGTTTGAAAATCCCCATATGAATTGAAACGTTCTGAAGCATATATTATGGAGCAACCATAATTGACCAAAACAATCAAATCAGGCTCCATCACTAAAAGAGTACTTGCGATTGACTGTATGTATTTGTGTAAAAATATTTGACTTGCTTCGGATTTCACTACTAGATTGGATTTTGATTGATTGTTATATATTATTATGCAAACAAACGTTTGTGGGGAAGCTGGTGGTGTGATCAGATGATTTATGCACAAAATGAATTTATTTTAAAAACAAGTTGAAAGCGGACTTACGATTATTGTCTTGATTTTCATGGTCATGGTAATTGATTATGTGAATTTTCTGAATTTTAAATTTATACTGATTACTCCCTACCATTTTCACATCCGTGATCTTTATTGACTTCATTCAATAACAAATGTATAAACCATGGCATTTCACTTTAAACGCACGTGTAATAATTAATTTGTTTTTAATTACCCAAAAACAGATATGCGTATTCAACACCTTTTTCGCATAGGCTATGGATACATGATATTTATATAGCCTTGAATTAATGCTAATTCCTCTGATGTGTTTTTGAACCCATGACTTTCCTTAGTAAGCCTTTTTTCCCACGGGTCACCATCATCCCACAAACATCATCTTTATGCGCAACAAAACAAAAACCCTTTGTCCAAGGACATTTTGGAATCACGTACATAATTGCAATTTTATCTGACGTGCATACTGGCCTGGTATACTGCCTTTTTTTATCTGGGTCTAAATATGGAGTTGCTTGTATTAATTATCACTCCAATGCAATGAATCCGGTTTAAAACAAGGACATGTTTTTTTTACAAAAAATCAATGAAAAATAACATTACTGCAAAATCAGCTTGGGTTTGGTTGTAAGATCCTTTGTCTTAACGAACATAAGAAGATTAATACGATCTTCCAGAAGTTTTATAGCAAAATTAATTTCCGCTCATATGCTTATTTATAGGCTTGAAAACATTAGCTGGAATGCCTAAACCTAAACATAAGCCAGTACAATGCCCATCCTGATATAAATTCTGCAAAACATGAAACAACTTTGTGTTTTTTCTTTCGTGGGAACAATCGCATATTAATATTACCTTTACAAATGTTTACCATGTTTTCTTCCAAAATGATCCTCCTTATCTCCTCTATTAGCACGTACTGAGGTAATTTTGTTTTTTTATTTTGACCGTATGCTTTTCTAGCTACTACCCCAATCCCCATCACGCCACGGACCATTATTGGAGATTTTGGTATGAGTGGTGGGATATAATTGCATTTACTGTCATGCTGTTGTATTACTCTCAGCACAACTGCTTAAAACTGACCTTTGTTGAGTATGACGTAGATATGCATATAAATAATTGGTGGTAATCAAAACAACAACAACAACAAAGTCCCATTAAAACCTGGATTATAAACAAGATTTTTTCTTAGTTTTGTTGTGGTTATTCTGTAAACCGGAAGGTTTAATAACTGGTTACCACGTTTTGGTTTTTTCCTCAAGGTAGCTTAAGAACAATATAAAATCTTTGAACAATTTAGTAACTTCAGTTTAGTCTCTGTCTTTAATCCACTCTTACCTCAGGTTTTTATACGGATAAAGTTACCAAAGTAAAACATGCCAGGTAAAACTACTAAAATATCCTGCCTAACTTTTGTCATTTGCAATAAACAATCAGTTAATCATTATTAGCATTTTAAATGTGTTCCAATAAAGATCCAAAAAGTCAAGTTTGGCTTACTTCCGCGGTTAACGATGAGGACGTTACCAATGCGCTTCTCCTTCGCTTCTCGTTGGCAAGAGTGTTGACGACCCGGAACGTGTGTGTGCTTGTGTCACCAAAACTCTCAGTGGATTCAAGGTAAGAAATTTATTTCGACATTGACAATGTTTCCAGGTTTGCAAGTTGCAACTTATATAATTAAAAAAAACTGGAATGATCATTTCATTTAAAAAATCCTAATATGTGAGTAGAGAAGCGTTATCCAACGCCTTTGACCATGTGTTCTTCCTTGAAGAGGATCGCAACATCGCAAATCTCAAACCAAATGACTTTGCCAAGATATCCACTCTCACTCTTCAGCCGTTTGAGAAATGCGTGTTTTTGTCATCAAACATGATGGCAAGTTGAAATAAAACATAATATAAATGAATAAATTTGGAAGCTTAGGTAAAAATTATTAAAATATCGCTTAAATGGCAGGTGTTGAAAAACTGTGATGAAATATTTGAAAATTATAACGGCTTCAATGGAATCGTTTGCTTGGAACATGCGGCGGACATGCCAGTTTTTATGGTGAAACCCTCCCGACGTGCGTTCAAGGTTTTACTGAAAGGTCTCCAGACAAGGAATGGGCACACCACAGAGCAGTACTTGAGGAATTGGACTGCGAGACAAAATGGGGGAAATGGGGAGTTCCTCCATGAAAAGTACAACAGAGTTGTGAGCTTTCAGAGTAATCGAATACTGACTGGGTAAGTCAGCCAAAAATTGTGCAGCTCCTATGAATAATGTAATTATTTGGATTAATTTAATAAATGCGTGTTTTGACAGGAACCAAGAGGACATATTTATTGTAAATTTGCTTGATAGTCCAATGGACATCCCAGACCATAACACAAAGAATTTAGGGATACTGGAGAAGGTGAAAAATCCAACTTTAAAATGTCTGTCTTTTTCCTTTTTCAATAATCCCTACATATTATGTGATTTCAATATCCAACTTTTTCTGTTTTTAGTTTGTGATGGAAGAGTGGATGAGAATTTATCATGATGACATACTGCCGCTTGTGAAACCTGTCATTAACGATGTAAATAATGACCTTTTATTGCCCAAGACGTATAACAATGAGCCGATTGCTATTGTTGGTATGAGCTGTCGCTTCCCCAGTTCTAACAATCTGGAGGAATTCTGGGAACTTCTTGTGAATGGCAAGGATGGAACAGGAAAACCCCCATCCTTTCGTTGGACTAAGGATCAAAGCCCAGTGGTTAGGTCAGAGCATAGAGAGACCAATGCAGGATTTTTAAAAGGGTCTGTGGACGAGTTTGATGCGAAGTTCTTTGGAATAAGTCCAAAAGAGGCGGAGCTACTGGATCCACAATGCAGGCTCTTACATGAAGTCACATGGGAAGGTATAGAAAATGCAGGGATTAATCCGCAGTCTTTGAGGGGAAGCAATACTGGAGTTTTTACAGGGTCATGGACCAACGACTACAAGGAAGCTCTAGTGCACAATGGGAACTATGACTTTTTCAGAATTTACATGGGAAACTCGATTGGAGCTGCTGCTGCAAGGATCTCCTATCTTTTGGGATTGACTGGCCCTAGTATTGCTACTGTAAGTTAAATTATTTCATGAATTCATATAAAGTCTATGTATCCGCCAAATATTTAAATGAGTTCCTGCTTATTTTTAGGAATCTACAAGAGCTGAAGGGTGTGGGGTGCTAGTTTTGAAAAGAATGTCTGATGCTATTAAGAATGGAGATCGTATTTGGGGACTCATTCGGGGCAGTGCAATTTCTCAAGAAGGTATAAGCAACAGTATGGGCACGCCAACAGTACACTGTGAAGCCATGGCTATGAAACATGCTCTAGAAGATGCTCAGCTGGAACCAGAAGATGTTAGCTATGTAGAGACACACGGAACTGGAACTGTGGTTGGAGATCCAATGGAAGTTGAAGCGATTGCCAAGGCATATCATTCGAAAAAGAGAAACGAGCCATTGATTATTGGTTCAGTAAAAACTAATGTAGGACACACAGAGTCCTGTTCTGGAATCACTGGAATAATTAAAGTCATTCTTGCCATGCATAATGGAATTATTCCAGCCCACAGGAATTTCACCACTTTAAATCCATCGATTAACTTGGATGCAGTTCCAGCGAGAATACCTTTGGAGGTAGTACCATGGCCGATAATGGGTGGAAATCGTCCAAGGTACGCTGGAGTAAGCTCGTTTGGGATTACTGGAACTGATGCTCATGTTATCCTTGAAGAACCTCCTAATATTACGACAGCCTCAAAAATTGTTTTCCCCAATTTTGAGCGTCCTCTTCATTTATTGAAAATTTCGGCTAAATCAGAAGAAGCTTTGGAGTTGCTTCTAAACAGATACATGGAGCATCTAAATACAAGTTCTGATTTGTTTGGCGATATTGCCTACACAGGGAACATTGGTAGAGTCAACTTTAATTATCGGGCAGTCATCGTAGCAAAATCTAATGATGAAGCTATTGGAAACTTGGAGAAAAATCGAGTTATTAAAGGTGGCATTTCAGATAACATGGGCAAAGTTTGTTTTCTGTTTACCGGACAAGGTTCGCAGTATCCAGGAATGGCAAAACAATTTTATGAAACCAGCCCAGTATTCCGAATGCATTTTGATTACTGTGAGAAAATCCTTCAAAACGAATACAACATCAGCATCAAACAAGTTTTGTGGTCAACAGATGACGCATCAAAGCAGATTGGTAGAACAATCTACAGCCAAACATCTATTTTCTGTGTGGAGTATGCTCTTCTTCAACTCTGGTTATCTTGGGGTATCACTCCAGACTTTGTATTGGGTCACAGTCTCGGTGAGTACGCTGCTGCTGTCGCTGCAGGAGTTTTAAATGTTGATGAAGCTATTAAACTTGTTGCGGAGAGAAGTCTTCTAATTGATAATCTACCTCATGGGAAAATGCTTGTGATAAAATCGGATAAACAAACAGTGGAAATTGAAATGAACAAGTTTGCTGGGAAAGATGGTCAAATCAACAACGTCATTTTTGACTTTGCTGCTTTCAACTCAGATCAACAAACTGTGGTTGCTGGAGACTCCGAGAAGATTCTCCAGTTTGCAAAATATTGTTCTGAGGAGAGACATATGAAATGCGTTGTTTTGGACGCTACCCATGCATTCCATTCCAAACACATGGACGCTATATTGGAAGAATTTGGAAGGGTTGCTGGACAAACTGTTAGACCACTGCCGACAAGTAATAACAGACCAAAATACATTTCAGGAATGGAAGGAGACCTTGTTCCATATGAGCGCATTAATGCGTCGTATTGGGTGGAACACACAAGGGAGCCAGTTGATTTCTTAAATGCAAGTAGAAAAGCCGTTGGTCTCGGAAGTCGCATTTTTATTGAAATTGGACCACAACCTGTGTTATCTGCTTTGACAATGATGAACAATGAAATGAGTCTATCATGCTTACCTTCCATGAAACGTAATGAAGGAGAATGGTCCACTTTGCTTGCCTCTTTAGCTAAACTGTATGTTTACGGGGTTGACGTGGATTGGAATGGGTTTGACCAATTTTATAACAGGCGGAAGGTCAGCCTTCCTCATTACCCTTTCATTGGAAAGAAATTCTGGCCTGATATGATGTCAATTTCGGGGGCAATCATTCATCCCCTTGTTGGAAGTTCGATTCCTAATGCGTCATCCACTCGGCTATTCCAATGCGGATTGAATGTGAAAGCTGTTGATTTTGTAAAAGATCATGTTATTGGGGACTCCATAATATTTCCGGGAGCTGGCTACTTGGAAATGTGCTTAACAGCTGGAATAGCTGTAACTGAAGGATATACAGATTCCATGTCCAGACCAATTCGTGCGATAAAAGTTGAGAACCTTTCCATTAAAGCTCCACTCTGCTTAGATGAATCAAAAACGTGTCAATTACAAACGGTAGTGGATGTCGTTAGCACGGCGGGAGGGACGAACGACTGTAATGATCTCAGCGTGGGAATATTCCACAGAATGGAATCAACTTCTGATGAAGTAAAATGGCTACCACATGCTAGTGCCACGTTCTCTCCAGTGCCAACAGCGGAAGAACAACAGGTATCGTTTGACATTCAAAACATATTGCGAAACATAGCATCTCAACCTTGCAATGAAGATATTCGCGAAGCATACAAAAAAATCGCAGCACTAGGTCTCAAGTTTGGTCCTAAACTTAGAAGTCTTGAAAAGGCTTGGAAGCTTGAAGAAAGCAAATGTCTCTTGGCTAAAGTAAAGGTTGAGGTGAGTGAAGAAGAGTTGAGTCAATACATTATGCATCCAATTGTGCTGGACAGCATGCTACAAGCAATCATGGTTCGGAGAATGGTTAACAAGAAGGATTTGAAAAACAAGATGTATGTTCCAATACACATCGGGAAGTTTGTTTGGCTTCCGAGCAATTCGTCTTCAACTGAAATTTACATTTATGCATGCGAAGATGAACATCAAGGATCATTATCAAGCTCCGCAGTTTTGATAGATTCCAATGGAAATTTACTCGCAATAATGTCTGCAGTTGAGTTTATTGATACAACTGTAAAATCCATAGAATCAGTTCTGGAACAGCAAAAAACCTCAATGCCTGACATGGGGGAAGAAGTCTGGAGACCAAAAACAGGCCCATTGGAATATCGAATTGATCTAAATAAAACTGTTACCAAATTCAGCAGCCTTGAATATGAAATTTACAATAATCCAGAACCAAGCAGACTGGAAACGTTGGCACAGCTGGAGAAATTAGTTTACTTGAATATGCTCCGAGCATTATATGAATGTGGATGGGATCCATGCATTGGAGATGTATTCTCGGAAGAAGAACTAATGAAAAAATTGAATATTCAGGAAAAGTTTCAAAGATACTTTGCTTATATGCTGAACGTATTCCAGACAGAAGGTTTATTGGAAACGACTGAAAACGGAAACAGGGGTACAATGCGACAAGTCATAAACCAACCTCTTACAATGGAGGAGATACAGACTCAGCTTGCATCCTCAACATTTTCAGTTGAACTCGTTAAAACTTTTAAGTCATCTTTACTACTAAGCAAACTCGGTGAACATTTAAGTCAAGTTTTGACCGGAGCCATGTCGCCTTTACCCATTTTGTTTCCCGAAGAGAATAAGGGACATTCATCCGTGCGGAATATCTACAAAGACATTGGTGCACTACATCAAATGGAAGAAATGGGGATTAAATTTTGTACCCATCGGTCAAAGTCAGTTAGAGATGCAGTAAAGGGGCAAAGGTTTATTTTGAGAATTTTGGAAGTGGGAGCAGGCACTGGAATGTTCACCCAGAATTTCTTGAGAGCTCTGGAAGAAGCTGGCGTAGAGTTTGAATATACATTTACTGACATCTCTCAAGCATTCTTTGCAGCTGCAGAGAAAAGGTTCGAAAAGTATAGGAAGCACATGCATTTCAAGAAATTAAACATTGAAGAGGATCCTATTCAACAAGGATTCATTCCCGAGTATTATGACTACGTGTGTGCTATAGATGTCATTCACGCTACAAGGAGTGTTCGGGAGTCATTGCGGAATATCAGGGTTCTGTTGAAACCAATGGGGCTCTTTGACTTGATTGAAATAACTCGTGTAAACAGATACCTAACGTATTCTTTTGGATTACTGGAAGGATATTGGAGATTTGAAGACGTGGATCTAAGACCGAATCACTGTACTTTGTCAAAAGAGCAGTGGGAGGTTGTGTTGATTGAGAGTGGGTTTGATATTTCTGGGACGTTTCCCTGCTTCAACAACAATCAAACTTATATCATAAGCTATAAACGGGATCAAAGTTACAGTCAGCTTGATGAAGTCCCATTTACCACTAAAGCTACGGTGCCCAACGTTTGGATACTATTTCATCAGACTGGTGAACCGATTTCCGAGTACTTTATGAAAAAGATTCCTTTTGTGACAAATAGACGAATTGTAATTGTCAAATGTGGAGAAAAATTTATGGAGGAAGAGGATGGATCATTTATAGTGAGAAAGGATTGCCAAAATGATTATAAACAATTGATGGAGACACACGCGATAAGGAGCTTATTTGTTGAAGGGATAATTTACTGTTGGGCTTTACTCAAGGACACTAAAATACCAACTCAGGATGATATTTTTCAGCCCTATTTTTACATAGTCAAGAGCTGTGCCGCTCTTAGTTTAAAACAAGGACGTAGCCCACGACTAAATGTGATAACAAGAGGAGTTACTCCGTTAGGAGAGCAAAATGACTTACACTCTAGTACAATCTGGGGATTTACTAGATCACTAAGGAATGAAATGGGAGATATGATTTCCCGCTGCATTGACATTGCTGATACTAACACAGTTGATGAAATTAGAATGGAGGAGTTGTTTCATGAGATTTTTAATACAGACAAGGAGCAACAGGTTGCTTTTGTTGAGAGGACAAAGTACATTCCAAAGTTTCAGCCTCACAAGCCCACTTTAAAAGAACTAAGGCTTCCGAGAGGAACCTCCAGATTTCAACTAGTGCATCCGCATACGAAGCTAATATCAGATTTGGAATTTGGGGTGTTGGATAGTTTCACATTGGAAAGGAACGAGATTGAAGTGCAGGTCAAAGCGTCAGCCCTAAACTTTAAAGATATTTTGAATGTAATCAAGCCTACGGAGGATTTTAAAAATTCCAACGCTGTTGGCTTTGATTTCGCTGGCGTGGTGGTGAGGGTTGGAGCTGAGGTCACTAGGTGGAAAACTGGTGACGCTGTCTTTGGGGTGAATCTAAGTGGGAATGCACTCCCCAGCCATGTTAAACTAGGAGAAGATGATGTGCTAGCCCTGCCTTTACATATGACCTTATGTGATGGCGCAACCCTCCCCGCTGTATTTGCGACAGCATATCATTGTCTGGTTGACGTGGCAAAGCTAAAGCCAACTGATACTGTACTCATCCATGCAGCAACCGGAGGTGTTGGACTGGCTGCGATACAAATATGCAAGTATATTGGAGCTACTGTATTTGCCACGGCAGGAAGCAAACGAAAGCAGAATTATTTGAGGTCTTTAGGAATAGAACACATTTTCCACTCTAGAAATACTAACTATGGGGAAGAAATCCTAAAGGTGACGCATGGTAGGGGTGTTGACGTCGTGTTGAATTCATTAACAAGTGAAGGGTTTAAAGAAGCAACGCTTGGAGCATGTGCGAAAGGCGCAACATTTGTGGAAATGAGCAAAATATCAATTTGGGAACCGGAAAAAGTCAAAAGCCTTAGACCTGATGTGACATACTCCATTATTGACTTGACACAACTGGAGACGCTGGAGTGGAGACGGTTGATGGATAAGCTGGCAGAGCTAACTGAGAGCAAAGTTATTCAACCCATACCGTATGTCAGGTTTGACGGAGTGAACATTTGTGAAGCTCTCAATTACTTGCAGCAAGCAAAGCATATTGGCAAGGTTGTTTGTGTAATGCCAGAGATAAGATATGCAAACGGGGAAATGAAAACATACACACCCATGTTTAGTGACAGAGGCACTTATTTGATAACTGGGGGGCTGGGAGGTATCGGGTTTGTTGTTTGCAAATGGATGTTGGAGAAAGGGGCCAAACATATTCTACTTGCTGGAAGAAGCCTTCCGAATTCCACTATTCAAGAGGAGATAAATCAATTGAATAAAAATGGTGCAAACGTGATTGCTATCCAAGTTGACGTTGGAAACTACGAGAAATGCAAGGAATTAATTTTGGAGCGTCTCCCTACTATGGGCATACCTAGCCTCCGTGGAATTATGCACGCCGCTGGAGTACTCTCCGACGGTTTAATTATAAACCAAGATTGGAACCAGCAATTGTCAACCTTGAACCCTAAAGTTAACGGTACCATCAACCTGCACGAGCTGACAAAGAACATAAATCTAGAACACTTTGTTGTGTTTTCCTCAATAGTTACCTTGTTTGGCTCACCTGGTCAGTCGAATCACTCAGCTGGAAATAGTTTTGAGGATGCTATTGTTCATTACAGACATTCTATAGGGCTGCCTGCAACTACAGTGAACTGGGGTAAAGAAAGAAATTGTTAAATTAAGTATTCGATATATTATCGATGTTTGATTATTGATGTTTTACTATTTGCAGGTCAATGGGGAGAAACTGGGGTTGCCATTGAAAGTGACTTTCCAGGAGTAAGACCACTCTGCAACTTGCAAGGAATGACGGCATTGGAGTACGTCCTGAAATCTCAGCGGGTACAAACATGTGCGGCCAACATTCATTCATTTTCTTTACTTAGCAAACTAGTTCCCAGTGCGGCTTACTACCTTGATGAAAAGGCGTGGAAGTCAAGTCATGGTAGTAGCTCAATCATTGTCAAGTCAGAAAAGTTCTGGCATCAATATGAATTAGCAAAGACCAACGAAGGTAAAACTAGTGTGCTCAAAACTAACATTGGCAAAATACTCCAGAACACCCTCAAACTGGATGATACGGAGGAGATTGATGACAACACTACGTTTGAAGACATGGGTGTAGACTCGCTAATGTTTGTCGGGATAAAAAAATGCTCTTCAGAACTTACTTGGTGAAAGGCTAACTGTGAGTGCGAGCTCGCTGAGGGACTGCAACACTGTCAACTTGCTCTCAGATACCCTTGGCAAGTTAATTGAAGGAGAAAAGGTAGTTGGAGAGGATTTTATGAGTCCTCCAACCACACAGGAGATAATTGATTTACTTAGGGAAGATTGCAAACTTCTAGAGAGCATTTCAGCAAAGCCAGGACAGAAAGCGTGTGGGATTCAAAATATTAAAGCGGTACTACTCACGGGATGTACTGGGGCGCTTGGGGCGTACATTTTAAAAGAGCTCACAGATCTACCCCAAATATCCCAAGTAGTTTGCTTGATAAAGCCTCGTAAAAACTATCC
>JAHZNG010003240.1:0-11253 GCA_027744375.1 Orchesellides sinensis
TATAAGATTCTCTGAGACTGTGGGAGGAAATGCTGTTATTTTTTTATTTTTTCTCAAGTTAATACTTTCTCTTACATTTTTGAATCGAGTGGGAATTCAGAAAAAACGCATGCTGATTATAAACGTGGGACCGTACTGAATAGCGAATATTTAGTTAAGAATGAGGGTTCGCTGTAGCCCACTCTGGGAGACTGCTGGGCATTTGAAATGATTACATCATGACTTTTAGAGGGAAATGGTGTAGTCATCATTGTTATGGCTCATGGGCAAGAGTTTTCGTGTCGCGAAACACTAAAGTAAATATGTACATTCTATACAATTCAAAGCCATTATCTACTGCGTCTGTTTAGTTAGTATTGCATTTTTTTTAAATAGAGACAAAACCTCCTAAATGATTCTCTAAGTTTTTAAATTGAGTCACAATAACCAATTTACCAGGAAGGACTATGTACTAAAACAAACTCGAATGAAGATGCTTGCATATTTTTTGGATATTTCAATGGTTTTTCAATACCTCGTTAATATTTAAGACGAAAACATTGGCATTAACTTAAACAGTTGATTTCATTACTAGTTAGAATTGTTATCGAGTTTTAAATGAAGTACGTATTATGTATTGTACCTAACTAACCAAGACATTGAATTGAAAGGGTGAATTCTCAGACTGAATGGCTGCATTTGTGCACGTTTTATCTGTATTATGTATTGTACCTAACTAACCAAGACATTGAATTGAAAGGGTGAATTCTCAGACTGAATGGCTGCATTTGTGCACTTTTTATCTGTACTGTTTGATAAAACGACTGTCGATTCTATTACTCAAGTCATCAAACAGAAGAGACAAAAAGTGCAGTAATGCAGTCGGTGTATAGGAAACCGTATCTTATTACAAAAATTTAAACCGATCGTATGATATTTGAAAGAATTACCAAAAGTGCAAAATAGAACCATTTGTACAAACATTAAAGTAATAACCTATTTTCTAAAGATTAATCCGCATACTTCGACAGCATTAATGGTCTTTTATAATGTTTTTGCACATTATATTGCAATTGTCGGAACTTTTGAGTAACTTGAGTAAAGTCATATGGTGGTAATGACATCATGAAGTATTACCTACATGTACACAATTAACCTCAACTTAAAATAGTTTTAATGTACTGTGCCGGACTGTTTGTCTGATTTAGGTAGAATTTTTATCACAAAATATATGCAGCCTTTAAATATATAAATACAATTTTGTTGTCCATGCAAGATGAATGAATTACATGCAAAGTTTTGTCAGTGATTTCTTCACTATTATCTGTTTAAGCATTTGTATAAAATCGTCGGAATAAAAAATTGTATTTTCGACATTTGAAAATGTGAGCCGCTACCGTACATTATGATAATTTGAAATCTGCGGCTTTTATTGCTAAAAATTCGATACACATAATGTTATCAATCATCATGTTTACTAAGCTTATAATATATTCTAATATATGAATTTATTACATTTATTTGCAGTGGCTTAGATTCTAAGATTTTTATTATATTATGTGTGAAGATTTAATGTAAGTGTAAAAATTACCATCTTTTCCTACAAAAACGAGATCTTATTGGGACAAATTAAGTATAATCAAGTTTGACAAGGAAAGGGTATGCTAGAAGGGTCACACTCGATTTTAATAGAACATTAACCCCGACTGACTCAAGTCCATAAAATAAGATTTCATTCATACCTAATTATGCCTTCACTAATTTGAATGAATAATATGGAGTAACACGTTTTTATGAGTTTCTTCTTGACCTTGCAAATTTATAGCTGGATTAGAGAAGAAGTGGTTCTCTTTACCCAGCATAAATTATGGAAAGAGTATTAAATATCAATTCAAAATGCAACTGAACAAAAATCTTACACGCACAAATTGTAAAGAGCACAGTGTCATTCTATTACCTGTAGGTAGAAGCATCTTAAGGACACTAGAATGACTACTATAATAGTACAAATAGTTGACAAGCAAGATGGCTTCTTGGCGTACGTCAAACTTCCGTGTTTCCAACTAATTACGATGAGAACTGCCTATACCATTGTGTACTCCAACACTTTCCCCTTTTTGAATCCCTCAAACAGGTACTCACAATACAATTCAAAGTGATTATGATAGCGCAAGTGATGATTCAGATGCGTTTCTAACACATGTTGTTATTACTGCTGTCACTGTGGTTGTTATCATACTATTACGCTATAGATGTTCATGTACCACTTGGATATTTTGCTAGAGTGTGACTCTATGTGTGGTCAAATGGAATTTAATTAGTGTCAAAAGCAACTTCTCATTACACGTATATCAGATGATCGTTAAATATAATGATGTGACACACTGAAAATGATGATATGAAATTGCATGGTAGCCTCCCTGCCGTGGTTCTGGCTCCCCTGGTTCATTATCTGGCGCTTCTCAAGTCATAAATTACGGATAAACTGTATGAAAGCTGACTTATAAATTGTTTAAGCGTATGTGCTCTCTTCTGTTAACGTGTTTTATCCATGTTAATATATCTACTTGAGTATATACACACATAATCTAGTACTTAAATCTTATATTCCAATTGAACAACAAGAGGAATAATAATAACTTGAAAGCATTATTCAAAATTTAATTTATTGTAACAAGCACTTCTCAAAAATTCATCGGATCAAACTGAAAACTCTTGTTAAGTTGTACTATACACGTTATACCTAAAACTGCAAGGCAAGTTTGGTTTCCACAACTTGTCATAATGAAAATGCAAATTGGTTTTGTGAATACTATGATCATGTAGAGGCAACCAAGCATGAAACGAAAGTATCTACATATATCCAGCAGAGTTAGGCCCTACATTAGCAAAACCAGTCTAGCTTTCTTAGATTTAGTGTCAAAAGGAAATAACATATTGGCTTCTCAAGGCATATGGACATATAGATGTTGGTTGCTGTTTGGAAACACATATACAATGTGTGTATAATGTGCTCTTCATCATCATAATTTGATTGTATTATTGTAGTCATGTTGGTGGTATTATTAAACTTGTACAATGTAGGATTGGTTTGGTGAAGAGAGAGAGGGAAGAAAAACATGACATAGTCATTTGTTACTTTCACGTCCAAAAGGCTTGAACGAACGTGTTCACGTTGAAGGGTTTTATGCTGCTTTCATGATGTCAAAGTGGCGTGTTTCCACTGGGGCCTAAGAAAGTAACTCATTGATTTCTTTCCAAATTATCAGAATGTAAAAATATATTGTTTAGATGTAGTAAGGTATCCGCACAAACACAGCGTTAGAATTTCACTGTGGGCCATAGACACCGTCCGCCACTGTGGTTTGAAAGGCTATCCATTACATTTTATATTACATTTATCGGTTTCAACTGTGTTCTGTGTTAGGTCTATCATACAATCTGTTACCACATGCTGACAAATATTCCATATTTTATAAGAAAATATATTTTTTCATTCTTGCTCTTTCTGTGTATCCCAATAGTACTTATGTATATGTAGCATTAGGGCATGCAAACATACTTCTCTAGTGTGTATATTGGATAGAGTGGACATGAACCGCTGCAGTGATAGTGGTGTCCGAGTGGAAATGTTGATTTGATATCAAAAAATTGGTTTCCTCTCGGCTCACCTCTGGTATGGGGTCTTTGCTCCGACTTGCACTTCATATTCTCCCAAGCCGAGTCCTTTTACGCAATAAATACTCTGCACCATGTGAATATGAAATGTGTGACATGGAGCAAGAATGCTAATAAGACTTGAACCCACTGCTACAAATACATAAAATTATGAGTTTTATGTACATTTTAGACATATCTTAAAAAGGGAAGAATAATCAAAAACGAAAAATTGATATACACCACCAAACAAGAATAAAGGGAAAGAATTTTTGCCAGGCTAGTTGAGTAAAAGGCAATAGTAGTGAACATATTGAATTCATGTATTAATGCTGACTCAACTTGCAACAAAAACATGAAAGAAAAACAACAATTGTAGATGACAAGAAAGGAGAAGGCCTGTTTACACACTTTTTGACCACACTCAAATTTTATACTTTATCATCATAGAATAACCACACAACATGCATAATAATGAATTTATTTTTCAATGGTAATAATACAATTAGAATACTATCCACTTTTCAATTCGCATCACATCTCATGTCTGCTCACGTATTAATGTACATAGAATAAATGCTATTACCACCAAATAGTCGACATACAGCTTGCTGAGCCAGCAGGGAGGTTACATTGTGGTAAATGGTATTCATCTCATCAAAAATGAGTTGGGCGAGAAGTACAGCAAATGCGAATGTTATGTTTGATGTGCCTTAGAATAATTTGTGTAGGTAAGCAGTAATGAAGAAAGAAATGCTTTTGTATTACATTGGCTGCAAAATAGTCGTTCTATTGGTCTTTTGTCTGTTTCTGCTTTCTGTCCTACAGTTTTCTCATACAAATAAGAAAGCGTCAAGATGAAGGTTGACGAGACTAGAAAATGGAAGTTCCTTTGTTATTATTCAACAAACTATCGTATACCCAATACCCACTACATGTTTGGGTTCATTGTTGGCCGGTTTCTTGTTTACATGCAAATGAACAGTCTATACGTATTTACCTAACAACAAAATTCTTATAGTACTTTATAGTCGCATACGGTACATACCGCATGGCATTGGGTAGAATAATGTGAAGTTTGGATTTGTCTGTACCAAGAATTACTGTATACGCCTGCAACCCTTATAGCTGCGAGTTGAAGAATATTCAAAGGATTTTAAGGTTTAAGGCAGATACAAGTATGGAAAAGGTTCATCATCACGGGCACTACACTACAATTCATATTAATATCTATGTTTGGACTTGGTAATGTTTACATCTCTTTACATTAGAGACAAGCAATAAAATTTCTTGCAATTCAGAGTCGCTCCATTCAAAGTTTTATTTCCATAAGAGATCATGTTCCATGAATATGAAATCATGTTAGAACGAAAGATACACACCCTTGAAAGTGATAAGTTGTTCTTTAAACACGCCTATTTGTCAAATTAAAATCAATACATTGAAATAATATATAGGATTTGGATATTTGATACAGCATCAAATAAAAGGATGCCCAGTTACATAATGCATTTACGCACATTATCTGACATGTTAAACTCGTAAATATCGACAATAGATCTAGCCAATTTTATCCAACTATACGCATATTGCCTGATTTTCGTTTCGCGTGAGAAGTAAATTAAACTCTACGTTTTAATTGAGTTTTCTCCTTTAGGAAATGTGTAACCTGTTAAAAACCAATCGAATCGAATTCTCACGCAACTTTGATGACCTCCTCTACTCTCTTATGAAAAGGTACATTTGTGTGTTCTCTAAAGCGATATTTTAAAAGTGACAGTAGGAACACAGTCTGTGCCAAAATTGGTCGGTTTTGTACAACACTACAGGACATTCAAAAAGACCGTTAACTGAAAAGAAATATAACGGGATCATCCAACAGAAACGCTAAGCCATTCTTCAAGTAAATCAGACCAAAATATCACCTAAATGGATTTGTAATGAAGACCATGGATAAAATAACATCACAAGTTATGCACACCGCGTATTCCATCTTTTTTCAAATGTGCATTGTTGTGTGAATCTTTAAATTCTTGTTACATGAAATTCTATTCAAGAGAAATTACATACATTGGTTATGGCTTGGGGGCTGCTTCTTGTTTTTGTAGTATGTTCTCTTTTCTTTATATTATATTTGTGATAGAATTTTCATCGTTCAACCAGATTTGCTCTGTAGTTTTCCTTGTTACTTACCTACGTTTATAAATGTACTTCTTACATAGTTAGGTTAGGTATGTCCCCGGTACTCCTTGGTACACTTGGTTTGGCCACTGGTACATTTGTGATTAATATCAATAGCCTAAAAATTTCACATCGAACAATGGATTTAGAGATGGCAAGAGCATTTTACGACTTGTCAAGGCAATAAGTTAGATTCAAGGTTTTTGTCATGTTTTAGATTGTACTTATGAAGACAAGGTAAAGAAAAGAACTGCAGCTTGCATCTTTTGTTCAAATCACATCATGGGATTGCGCTGTGAATAACAGAGAAATCAAAATGGAACGATATCAGATTCAGTATTATTGTTATTCAATCAAGCACAAGAACCCATTTAAAAAGTGTGCATGCTTTCCATGAAAGTTAAGCAATGTTAGATCATTGAACTGTAATACTGTAGGTAAAAAAAACTTTTCGTGTAGAAATATTAGACTAGATAATTGTACATATTCCACGGTTGTGGGCTTGTCATCATGTCTTGGCGATGAAATGTATGAAATATGGTTTCCATTCATCATTCAAGCTAAAAATTCAGCGTATCAACGGAAAATGGATGTAAGGAGGATGTGACTTATATACAAAAATTCAAGCAACAGCAACCTTGTTCTGACAATTACCGTATCTAACTGGCTTACACGCATGCCTACTCCATGGAAGGATTTCCGTTTTTTGTATTTTAGTTGGTGATGTAATTTCAATGTTAAACGAAATCTCAACCCTTCAAAATACTAGAAGTGTCATGTATAGAATAAGATGATTGAATTTGTAAAGCTGCTGACATTTCCCATTTTTCCTGTTAACATTCTAAAATGTCACGTTTATGATATCATCTTGCATTGCTAATAAAAAAACAAAGGTAGGGTGAAGCTGGTGCGGTAGTTCCTTTTCATCTTTTCAGCTTACGTGACATTTCCGACCAGTCTGTAGACCACAGCACAAAAAACAACTGTCTAATAATTTCGGATTTAGTGATTTAAAGAAGAGAGCTTGGAAAAGGATTTTATAATAGGATCTGCTATCCCAAATCCTTGTCTTCACTCTCCGAATAAAGGTTTTTTAGGCTGATGATTCCATCTCATGCTCTTTAAAACTCGTCATGCCATTTAGGGTCTTTAATAATTAGCTTATGGACTTTTGTTGCAGATAATAACTTTATTAAGGATTTTCTTCTGTCCTGATGTGGTTGGATGTACTGTGGTAATACAGAGTTTAAAGAATAAACTGATATTCTAAAAACAGCCTTTTGGGACCAACTAAAAGCCACAAAACTCTGTTTGAACAACTTGGGGAGGAAATGTCCTGGCTTTTTAATACTCATAGAAGCCAGTAATCCAAATAAATAGTGGGTGCGTATTTCCTACTTAATTTACATACATAATGTGTGGAATATATAGAAATAGTTGAAAGCTGTGAACAAACTGGACAGTTTTGGAACTCATGAATTTGGGAAAGAACTATACGGCTCTGCTGACAGACTGCTCACCCATCGTCACTGTTGCTTCCTTTTGATGAATATACATTCATCAACTATGATGCTCACTCAATCCTTCAAGTCTTTCATCTAAATCTATCAAGTTTTTCAAGTATTGACGTATTCACATGAGGAGCATCTTATATGAAAATGTTTCCATTATTCATGGTAGTACCTCACGTATTTACAGAAAGCTGGAGCAATCTGTTATCCTTGTGAGCAATGTAAATCCTTTTTGGGTCTGTTGTGGCATCGTTTGTTTTCTTAGAGCAGAAAGGATAGGTTTCTAGTGTGTATTGTACAAATATGTTTAAAGTCGAGCTGTTCACAGGATATGAAGTTGGAATTTTTTGTTACAAATTCAAATCAGTCTCTTGTTTAAATTGCATCTGTGTATTTAGATTTGGGCTTGTACTTCCTCTTCCAGGGTAAACTGACAGTTCCGCTAATTATTATTGTTGAGGCTTTTCCACATCATAGGTAGTTCACGTGGGTGAAGAGCTTTTCGAGTGAGCATATAAATACATATAATATATCTATATAGAGTTCCTATGATGCATAAACCTAGATTTTATGGGATTTTAATTACGTCAATCGATTAGCTGTTTTAAATTGTCTTAAACGGCCATTTTACCCTATGAAAAGATGTGTGTGGCGTGATGTAGTATTATCGACCTATGATTGCTTCTCTTTTGTTGTGTTAAACTTCGTATGGTTTGAAATTCAGAGTTTTTGGTTTCAAATTTGCAGAATTACGTTGCGAATCACTTCCATCCGTCAAAGGATAGATATTATGTAAAAAACAGTTTCAGCTTTTGTAACCGAGTTAAACTTTTTTGAAACGTTACATACATCAACTTTTGTTCATATAAGCTAGTAGCACTACATTTTGTACATTTTTGTAAGTCGTCGAAAAACTATAAGTTTGAAGATAACATGTATATGTATACGATGCAGTAAAATCGAGTGTATGGCGAATTTCCTTGTGGTATCAGCATCAAAACGAGAGAACCCGCAACGCAGAAGTCTCAGCAGAAGCATCTTTTTTAGTTCCTGCCTGCTTACGATTTTTTTACCCTTTAGACTTTATAGCATTATATATTACTATGCCACGTTCTGTATAAAGACTTTACATACATAACTTGGCAGAAATAATATTATTACATATTTATTCTCGTACATTTGCTTTTTGGTTGGGTTTGCTGCTCCTGTTTGGTTAAAGTGAGACTCGGTATATAGCTCGCTGCTACATTTTAGTGAGCAGTTTACGATGAATTGATGGACAGAGAAATGGGCAAGACGAGCCATTATTTTGCGTATTATAATAATAACATGTCTTAAAACGTTGAAACATAGTCATAAGCCATAACTCATTTTATGTTACTGCTACTTTGCGTTCTGGGGGAAGATTATGTACTAAGTTGAGTTGAGCCATGCCTTCTCATTCACATTTTTATCTGTAGAAGTGATGTTAGTAGGCATTTGAAAGTGGCATTTTAATGCACTGGATTTTGTAATGCCTAGTTTATTTTTTAGAGAGAGTTTTATAAAAATGCTCTTTACTACGGCGAACCAAGGGGAATTGGTGGGACAAATCCTGCTTTTCTTTAGGTTCCTGTAACAGGTTAATTTATTTCTTAGTAAAGCAAACAAATATACAAAGACTTCTAATTAAGCTTACTCTACGACAAATTGTTTTAGCGCCTGTATATTTGGAGATATTTTGCCAAAATGCAAGTAGGGCTACCCAACAAACTAATTTTTAGGGTAAGTGTTCATAAGTTATCAAATGCAAATACGTCTGTGACCAAATTAAATAGAATTGTTCCACCTTTTCCACCTGCAGAACTTGCCAGAATTAGGTTAAGTAGATTCCCTTGTAATGCATAATGCATTTTTACATTGAACACCAGATTTCATACATGATAGAACGGTACACGTCCTGAGTGACGGATTGCATTAATCAACTTATGAGATCAAACGACAAAAACTTTGTAAAGCAAATCGTTGCATACTCAAGCGTTTTTACACTTAAGCGCTTTTCCTTGCTCTGTTAGAATCAATTAATTCACAAAAAAGACATGCATAAGGTAAAACATAAGGTAGAATAGGTATAAGGCTGCTGTTGCTCCATCTGCCAAGCAGCAATTATTAAACGTCTTCTCGGGCAAAACCATCCTTTATTATCTTCTGCCAGCAATAAAATTTGATCAGCTCTGTTTTCTTGCATCCGCACACGTGTATCATACATAGGTATTCCCTCTAATAAACTAATTCACATTTCCGTTTTTTTATTTTGATCAATGAAACTGATAAAAAACTTCTTGCCTTCTTCAAAAACCGGAAGAGTTTTATCTTGTGTTAACAACTCCAGCGCTTACGGCAAGTTCACACCTTTGCATTCAAGCTATACACAATATTTTATACTTTTAAAGAATATATTGTAAGAAATAATGAGATGTGCACTTTCCTAAAATTCTCAAGTTTACAATCCGACCAGCCTTGACTCTTTTAGCTCTCAAGTATGAACAATTAAGCTAGTATGCTTTTAAAACGTACATGAATAAGTCTAGACCGTTTTGCAAAACTTTTTTTAATGGCAAGAATAGATGAATACTGTTTTTGATACATTTAAATGCTCATCTATCATCTACACATAATTACCTACATAATTAGCTTCAGTCCAGGGTTTGGAATACTACTTCTGATGTAAGAGCAATAGATAAACTAGATTTTCAGTCTGTATTGAAACTGTATTTAAATATTACAAACTGAACTTATTTGTTTGTTTGAAAATAATTACTCAAAATGCTTTTCTACCAGATACACATGTTAGAATTTAACTGGTTAAAAAGCCATCATTTTTTCATGATCAGTACTAGTATGTAGCAGCAAATTATAATAATACAGTCAGTCACCACCACCATGATCATCATCTTGAAATGTTGGACTTAATGGTTAGTGGGCTTAAATAAAACTTGGGTTAATAAACATCATGGGTGACCAGATGCACCCTGCTGTTCCACCACTCCAGAATCCCTATGGGAAGCCAATTCATGTTCTACCACCACCACACCGTCATGGATTCTGCTTTTCTGTTGCATGTGATGATATGTAATACCGTGCGGATTTCGTTTCTCAGCACAGCAGTACACAATGCATGCAAATAGGCTAGTTGTAGAAAAACGGAGGGAATGCATACATATTATGTGATATAATATGGTTATATATTATTTTTTATTCAAGTTAAACATGCAGGATTCATATGTGATATAGGCTTTCTCAAGCGTTGATATTTCTCTCATGCAATGGATTAATAAAAAAAAGCACGATAAAAGAACCCATGATCGCATGCATACCAAATACGAACTATTGCTATCGTAAGCCTACGTGATTCTTCATAATTTTCTGTTGTAATAATTGAATTCATCACATTTTTTATACATTTGAGTACCAAAGTGCTGACGTAGAATTTGTTTAGAGCCATTGGTATGTATTTATAAAACAAGGGTAGGCATTGTTAGAAAAGAAGTTTTGTCTTCAGTTGGATAAGTATAAGTGTTTGGTTGAAAGAGTTGAACAAGGCAGCAATTAGTGGGAATTTAACAGATGAAATGATTATGGGGATTATAATTTGATAAATACGGTGGTGTGGCTTGAGTTGTGGTTAACAATGATACTTTTGATGTCTGTGAGGTAAGATACATGTAGGCATGTATTTACATGATTTATACATATTACTCTTTAGGACATTGACAAAAAACTGAGATTTACCATATAGTATCAACAATCGTATAATAGCAGGCTGACATGATACACAACGTGTGAATATTCACGCGTTGTTTGACAAAAAAGTAACCCTTAAATCACATCCACTATCTGTGCAACAGACAAGAAACATGAATTGCTTTGACAATCTTCTTCCATT
>JAHZNG010003241.1:5632-16367 GCA_027744375.1 Orchesellides sinensis
TTTCAATTCTGCCAAAACTTACTCTTTTTGAAGCGGTAGGACACCAATAACTGAACTGCTGTTGAAAATTTAATCCGCTTGGGGGTAGCCGACCCTTCAGCAACACAACTGTTGTTGCAAACTTAATCCACCCCCACCCCAGGATTGGGGCCGTCTACCAGCAACTACTACTACTGTTGCTACTATTGGCTCTCCCTTCGTCTACAAGGGTTTTCCCAAAAATTGCTGTTTGTAAAATTAATCCTCCTGTCCTCCCTCCCCCACTAGCAGCAAATGCAGTTGCAAACTTAATCTACCCATACTTCCTCCCCCAAGCTACTGCAGTTGCTAACTTAATCCAAACGTCCTTCCTTTCCCCCAGCAACTGCAGTACTAGCAAATTATCCTCATCCTCCCTCTACTTCCTCAACTTCCCTTTACATCCTCAACTTCCAACTACTAAATGGAATAATGGGCCCTCATCCAGCAACTAAACTGACTAATCTAGAATCAAAATTAATATATTAGCAAGTATGTTTTCCGTTTCTTTCACGCACAAATCAACATTTGACCGTAACATCCTGTTCCCTATTAAGCTCATACTACAAGCATTGTCTATTTTGTTGGTATTTAATCAGTCCTATTCAGTTAGTGGTAATCCTAAAAAACTTAAATGCACGTAGTAACTTTATCTTTAATTTGTCTTACTATTACTATTTAATTTAATTGGTACTTTGCTGGATTGGATTATTGGATGAAGATGAGTATTGGAGTTATGTAGATCCCTGACTCTGCAATAAACAAACGGGCTTTGTTCAAACCAACCCTTAAATGCGAAGTACTTATATGAACAGCAGTAAAGTATAGTCTGTCTCGTGATTCGTATGCATTGGGCATACTAGGACTAGTAGCGATGTTGATTTGAAAGCTATGTATAAGAAATATCCATAAAGATAGGTACGTGGTATGTACATCCTTACACATACATGTAGGTACATAATATAGTATTGTATTTTGTATTGTATTTATTTGCAGCACAAACAAGCTGATCTGGTCAGGTGTGATAAAGTGTTCTTGATTTTCTAATACATATAAAAAAAAATGATTTAAAACCTATTTAAAAAACATTATTTCATATTGAGATTTTACCAACAATTAAGGGTGTTGGTGTTGGTGTTGGTGCGTTTTTAACATTGAGGTAATTATAATTTTGAATTTATGTATTTTCTTGACATTATTAATTCTCTTCTCAACTATTTAAAGTAAATGCAAGTTACATAATTGGAACATGTGTAAATATGAAATAGTAAAATAGGGATACTCGGATTTTGATGATAGGGTAATAATGCTTAAATTAATATGTGGTTATTGTTTGTTTTGTTTAGGGTGTTAAGCAGCATTGGGGTTTGGTCATTTTAAAGGTGTTCTTTTGAAGGGAGACGAAGAAGTTAGTTTGGAATTGGAATTTGAAGCTGTTTAAGAAGAATGCCTGGTGCAACTACATCCAAAAGGTCTTCGGACAGTGGGTCGGGGGGAACTACTCAAGAGTTGGAAACATGGATTGAGAAGATTGTTGAAGGAAAAGATGGCTCAGTTCCTAGACAAGTGTTTCTTGGGGGTGTGTCAGGATGGTAGGATGGATAAGATGATTAAAACATTGAATGTTGTTTGAGTGTATTTGTGTTTTTTAATTGGGTATTTTGTTGGTCATTGGTTGACAGGCTCACTGGATTTCTTGCGATGAAGGTGGGGAAAGTTGCTGCAACAGCGGTTGGAGGAGGAATCTTATTAATTCAATTTGCCAATCATAAAGGATATATAAATGTAAGAGTGCTAACCTTTACTCTATATCTGAATAATAATTAGCGTTACTTACAACGCATTTGATAAGTATATTTGATGTGTTTATGAATTACTTTCTGGTTGGTTTGTAGATTAACTGGAACACATTGAATAGAGACGTAGAAAAGCTGTCAAACAAGATTCAGAGAGAAGCAGCAGGGAAAAAAGATTGGACTGATAAAGTATGTTTGATGTTGCAGTTATTTTCAGTTTGTTAATTCTTTTAACGCGTAGACTTGTAACTCAAGAACGTTTGTCTATACATGCGCATGCCAAACGGATGTATTGAATCCTCAGGAGGCACGATTAACCTTAAAACACCTGTTTTCACATTTTCAAACGTCCATATACCATATGTGCGCTTTTACTTTAATCAAAGTCCTGACTAACTCTTCTATTACGCCATTTCACCTGCTACCTTTTTATGTGTACTTGCTGAAGCTAAATCCTGCAGTAATCACTACTTATGGTTTCCTTTTTTTGTTTGTTGTATCCGTTTTAGATTCGAAATGTGGTTAATGAGAATACTTACGCCGCAGTCGGCTTTGCTGGTGGCTTCCTCCTAGGCTTGGCTTCCTAAAATGATAACCCTCACACTCGTGGACTCGCACGTTTCCACAAATAGTGACCTTATTAGTTAATTTATATAATTTCGCAAATCTTACTCGTTCGGCTTAAAAAAGCAGAAGACAAAATATGAGAAACCATCCTAATTTTTATTTCGGTTTATGCACCAGTTTTAATAATTAATGTTTAGTCTTGTAACAGAATTAGATACATACAAACCTTTTTATACATACATGTGTAACCTCTAAAAATGCTCTCAAGTGCTTATAGTATATAAAAAATACAAATTGATATTACTGGGATTGGATGATATATAAGACTTATGTTGATAACTTATAATAGCTGGAGGACAAACTTAATAAGGCGGCAGACAAGGCAGAGCAGATTGCAAATCGTGGGCAAAGACAAGGTCGGAAATGGTGGCACAGAGTGGCATATGGCGAAGATTTGGAAGTTAAAGAACTTCAAGTCTTCACTATGTCATTTGCAGTTGGCGTTGCTTTTGGTTTGCTTACTGGTAATTGAACAACCAACAGCTTTGAGGTCATGTCATCATCGTATGTTGTCAAAAAATGTGTTTCAAATCTCTACCAGGGATCTGAGCTTGGTTACCTGTTAATTTGACTTGCGGAAGTAGTACTTATAATTAGTTTGGCTGTAAGGATTAAACGATGAGATGAGCCAGGATGTAATGTAGCAGCAGTTGTGTTATGTAAGGCAAAGAAAACTTTGTAATCTAAAAGTTACATTTGTATGTTAGGTCAGCAGCAGTATTGAGTTGGATTCTAGTTATTAATAGTTGCACAACGCAAAATAATACCTAAAAATAAGATAATTATAAAACCTTCAGTGATTTCATGTAAAATGAAGCATCTCACATTGATTTTCAAGGGGTGTACAATAATGATACAAGATAAACCTATTCCGTTTTCATTTTAAATTTTTGAATTTAGTATTTTCAGATTTATGCACTTCATCATCTACCTTCAAATTTTCGGTATATACGTACTAAAACAATGTGACCAATGTGAGTTAAGAATGCTTGCACATTGTGATGTTCTTAAGGATATAAATACTGTAAAAGGTATTGGTTAAAAATGAAAACAGGAATATGACTTTTAGTTATCAGCATTATTAGATGCTGAAATATATTCATAAAAAAATAAATAAAACAAGGTTAACACAATACATGTCTTTCGATATTCAGTATTCTGTGTTTTTATTTACTCCTACATATATGAAGCAACAAAAAGACTGAGGACTTCGTAGGTTATACATTGCCACATTTTATTTAAATCACGTACAAGGGCACAAATACAACATCTTTAACCAGTATGAAGTTATATTAACTTGTTATACAAGTGTACTTTTCTAAACTCATTTAATAAGATCACACCATTCATCATGTATATTCTGGCATTCTTTTTAATTAAACTTGTAGCAGTGGTTGAAAGATTTTTACATATACAAAGCTGCACACAATATCATTTATCATAATAATTCATGTCACAGTAAAAGCAATATTGTTTCTAATACATACATGATCATGATCATAATCATAATCGGTATTACTTCTTAATCACTATTTTGCTTGTTCGGCTCTCGGTTTGCTGCATGCAGGATTCTTAAAATTCTACTGTTTATTTTTCAAAACAGTCTAGATTTCAAGAACATCATTTTTAAATTACCTTAAAAATGCCTACCTACAGAATATTTGTCACTACACACTCATTATGGTCATCATATCAGCTCGGCTAATCAACTATATGCTCTACACCCACCTCCTAAATACGAAACCAACTATTTTCATTCAACCTGAACATATTCCTCCGATTTACCTTTGACCATCGGTTTTGGAAAGGTTTACTACAAAGCTAAGCACGTATTCATCATAGGGATACGCGTGTAATAACCTTAGCATAATACATATTTGTGTCCATTCTTTAATTTTAGCTGATTTACAATTGCAAACTTCTAATGCGGTCAACCCACCATACAGATACAATAAAAAATTAATTACATGATAATTATTAAACGCAATGTATGTACCTCTAGATGTGCTTAATAGTATATATAATATTCAACTCAACAGCTTATAAAACAGTTGATTATATACAAATGGGGAAGACATGGATTTTGATTATCATCATTATTGTCATGAGATAAATCGACCATAACTAAATGTACACCTAATTTAAGAATAATTAAGAATACCGAATAATCCACAAACAAATCTTAGTTAATTTATATATATCTGTCTATACTACTTTATTGCCCTATGGTTCCACTATTTCGAGTAGATTTTTCACGTTATCATTAAAATAGTATCCTATACTAATTACATGATTTTATTGTGCTATGAAGTGCTATTGCTACCTGTAACATATTCACAGTATGATTTATTCCGATATTTCTTTCAAAAGGCACGTTGTATGATTATTCAGTTTTATGTATAGTATAGCATGCGTGAATTTAAGTAACTCTTCTTTACATATACTCAGGTGTACTTGTCGTCGGTAGATTAATGTGATTGCTATTAACTGTCTCCATTTTACTTTTTGCGTTGATCAAATCTGACCCATAATTATTAACATGAAGTATTGTGTGATTATTAAATAACATTAGTAGTAAACAGAAGCTGCAATCTGCAAGTAGGGTTGCTTTCTCTTGGCTATATATACTACGTATATTATGTTAGCTTACAAGACGATATAACGTTTGAGACAGGTGAATCAATCAATACTGAATGTAAACTCTTTTGTCATTTTCATCAAATTACCTCACAACAACCGACAAATATTTTAAGTGTATAAAGTACGTAATGTATGTATGTAATATAACGATTGACGACACGACGAGTCATCTTGTTTTAAGAAAATTAAAAAACTAAACTGATACTCCGAATACTATTCAAAAACGAAACTGCACTATACTCATCCACATACACCTAATGTAATAACAACGCGACGCGTCATCCATCTTGTTTTTATAAATTAATCTCTACATATTGCAACGTATTTGTACTTCAATCTCTACAACTTTACTTTCTTTAAAGTAACATGGACAAATTAACGGTGTGTTGTATACATATAAGACGGTTAGTAGCATTTTGATTTAAAAAGTAATATATAGTATATTGCTTTCATGATATGGCTGCTTTCTTTCTTTCTACCTTAATACATAGTATAGGTATGTATACATGCTTCACGTACAACTTTCTCTTAATCTAAACTTTCATCATTCGTTAACCGTTGCGCGTTTTAATTGTAAGTAGCTGCAAAACAATAACAGTCAGTTCCCTATCCACGTTAATAATCTAGTAATTATCGTTTAGAAAAATCTATTTGATTAATTAATTAATCATAATGACCAAAAATTGCAAGCGTTTTTATAACAGTGGACCATACTACAAGATCAAAAGGCAGAAGAGCAGGCTCAGCCTATATGTATTGCTTAAACACAGACGGATAGTCGACACTTTTGGACGGTATCAATTATTCTACAGTTTTCTGATTTCTTTGATGATTTCAGCATGTTTAGCCCCACTTAATTTCAAATTAGACTTTTTGCTTGTCTTTTCATATATTGTCGTCACTTCTAGTTATTGCAACTCACCATATAAGCTCCGTAACTCTTAATATTCTCGTATGCCATACACAAAAGTAATAAAAATCGACTAGGTACAATGTTTCATACAGATTATTTAAAATTTGAGAAGAATTTTTTGAATTTTGTATAGATTGTTTAAACTTAAGGCACAGTTCTCCAAGACTCGACTTCAAATGATATTCTCCGTTCACATCATTTTTCTAAAACAACAATGTATATGTATTATACCTAAACTTTTGTGCGTTTTATGTATCTTTTTACTCTTTAAAGAAATTGTTATCGCTGACGATAATGACAATGAGTAAGTTTCACCCTGAGCGATGGGCTTCATTTGATACGCAACTGTAAATTATCCTATTAATTGAAACCTGTAATCATGTATGATTCAATACCTACTAATGATGAAATGGAAGAACATAAAAACAAAATCCTGAAACCAACACCAGAAATATTGTCGAATTAGATTCGAGCTTTAACGAAGACATACATTTGCTGCAGTCGGAACAAATACATATAGCGTGTTTTCAAAATTGTACAATTATAGTACGTTCATGTTTATGTAACAGTTGCATTCAGTAATCTATACTGGGCTAGTCTAATAATGCACAATAATCTTGTAGTATTTCCTTGAAGACGACACGTGCAATATCATAGCCATGTCATGCCATTGTCAGCCTTGGAGTTTATGATGGACTGCATTTCGTCCAATAGCTCGTTTGAAAGCTCATCCCCTGGGAGTAGGGAAGGAACTAAGTCGTCTGTAGAGTCTACAGGGTCGCTGCCAAGGATAGGTATATCCGCAGTATCTAATGAAGCTCCACCAAGTCCATTTTCTGGAAAAGGGTTTAAAAATTTTTCCTTAGTTTAAGCATTTTTTAATACTTTTAGGATTCAATATGCGTCTGCACAACTTCTCCTATATTACTTTAACTACAAATAGTACAAATAGAAAAGCCAGATAGCTAATAAACCAAAGATAAAGCCTTGTCAGGAAAACTACAGGTTGTTGATATTTGTAAAATAAAATTGCATAAACTACCAAAGATCATGAACTAAAACGGAAAGGCTGGGAGAGCATAAAAAAGCAATGAGGAGAAAGCATAAAAAATAAGTCCTTACGAAAGTTTATTAATAATTACTACAAGTGCTACATAATAAGGAAAGCTTATATTTATATTTACAATATTAAAAACCATTTTATAAATCAACCATAGATCAGGAAGCCAAAGAAAGTTTTAAATAAAATTTTATTATTATATCCTTTCTGCATGTAATTGTAATTTAAGCTAAGTGAGCAAGGTAATGCGAAATTAAGTTTAACTACATATTAGCTCTGTGATACATCCCCCTACTACTGCTGCGGGTATAAGTATAAAGCTGACGATGTTGGAGAAGATTGTGGGTAATAATAATAATACACACCACTAATGGTATCCATGTTGTCATCCATTGGAGAGAGGAAATCTTCAGGGGTATTTGGCAATGTGTAGGAAGTTCCCATTCCGAGACCAGAGTCTGCTGACTCTTGCCTACTATGGAAATCTGAGCTAGGTGTTGAAGGATTGCCCATTGATCCACTAAGAAATGGATCCAATTCCAGTCCGTCATCCATCTGCGTGGTTAAAATGTTAGAAACATATGTAAAGTATCAGTTCACTGCTCTCATTTTTGCCAACTTTCATTTTTTTATACTACGCCATTAGCTCCCATTTGCGATTCAGTTTTGGTTAGCTGATTTAATCATACCTTTGTTGGTGCAGCTCGGGTGGTTTGTTGTCTTAATCTAGCTTGCTCCTGCTCCATCTGAAATAAATTCATAGACAATGACTTGTTCCATCAGTCTATTAAAATACCAGGATTTTTTTTATTTTGCTAAAGCATATGGAATGAACGGCCTTCATCTTTATTCATTCATATGTTATCAGCGCAAAGAAGATAAAAAACAATAAAATTATGGACAGCATATTTCCAACATATTTTATAATTACTTGTCGCATAATCTCCTGTTGACGTAATTTCAGTCGTTCACGCTCAAGTTGAAGCTGCTGAAGTCGGAGTTCTTGCTGCCTGGGCATTTGGAGTAGCTGAGCTGTGGCTCCGTTTCCAAGTGCGGAAGCGTTTGCAGCCGCATGGGCGAGAGCGGCTGCGTTGAGCTGTTGTTGTAGCACGGGAGGTCGTTGCAAATGGGCGGCTGTAATGAAAGGAATAAAATAATGAGTAATTTACTTATTTCTTGTCCCATTTTAATTATTTTTTAAAACTTAATTAGGCAATAAACCAGACACTAGCTAATTAAAATCAAGAAACTTGTCGCTGCGTTGGCGTCATGCGTAAATAAGAATATAATATGGCCCTAAATAAATGCTACAAACATTTGCTGACATATTACTTATGAAAACCGACATATTCTTCCTTCAAGACGAAAACATCTTTGATATTTTGATCTTGATAATGTTTTTAGTGTAGTTTGCATGTAACGAGGTCTCATATCTCATCTTTATTAGTGTAATATGTTCCTATAAAAATTCAGGTAGTCAAAACAGAGATTCTCGAAAACAACTTAGATGACATTCCAATCAAATGCAAAACAAAGTCATGTGCAAAACAACTTTGGTACATATTTTGTTGCAAATCTTTTCAGCCTATCATCGTTTGATTGACCTTATAAACCAGTGTTTATCTCTATGAGTATCAAATTAAATTCCAATTAAACTTACGAAGACGAGGGTCAAACCAGGATGTGGTGCGGGCCTGGTGGTTGATAAAGTACACTTCGCCTTCAGGAGTGACTGCCCGTTCCCATCCTTCAGGCAAAGGTCCATTAGCAATCCCTTGCTGCATTCCGGATGTGACGGAATTACTCGATAGTGATGGATTAGATCCAGTGGTAGATGCCCCAGGTTCTCCTCCAACGGCTGCGAGGATTTGCTGATGCTGAGCTTTTCTGGGATCCTCCCACGTTGTACTTCTGGTTATATGGCTGTAATAGACAATGCAAAATAATTTAGACGCCTTTGCATAATAAGAAATCATTTAATGAAAACCACAGAAAACGCCATTTATTTTCCCTATTCTTTTTCAATTTTTGATTTTCACTTTCTCATCTCATTTCTTGTTATAGATCCCTTATACATAGAAAGCCTTACGAGTGGCAATTAAATTGGATTTAATGACAAAGAAAATCAGAGCTTAGGTACGACATCCTGACGGAAGTCAGGGCAGACTTTATTGCGAGGATCATGCGGATTCGCAATTCATGTATAAAACAATGCATTGCCTATATATCGCAATGCTACATTTTGTTTTTGTATTAATATTACATGTAAATTAAATACACACGTTGGAGCAGGGATGTTCTTTATGACATGTATGCAAAATCTATACAACCGTTCCTTGCCACCATCATCACCTCCACCACCTCCTCCTCCTCCTCTTCAGTCTTCCAAGTGTGAGTCACTCACAACCCAAAAATAAACCAAAGTAAAAACTTTTTGCAGAGAGAGTAAAGATCTAAAGCAAAAAAAACTTGGCATACGATTCGCTACACAAAACAGACATGAGGATATCTGCAGCCAAATCCGTATAAAACTTAAATGTTGTTGCGAAACGATCATATATTTATACTATGTACATTTGAGATGGCAAATGCTGCGTGGTTTTGCTAACAACACAAAGTAAAGCATGGTATTAAGACGTCACTACTAACTCATTTACTGGTTATAATATTTTCCTCCTGTAACAGATGCAGTTGCTGAACATGGTTAAACCGCATTGTGATATAAATTTAACATTCGTTGAAGATTATTAGATGAAACGTATAATATATATGTACCCGCGTCTTCATATATAACGGGTTGATGGATGATGAGGGAAACGGAAGCAATAGGGAAGTCAAATTTTTAGAGTTGCTCAATCATTAAATCCCTGATTCCTACTCACAACTGAGAATATATGAATGAACAAAAAAACTTTAACTGCCTCAAGATATTTTCCAGGAATACGAGGGAGTTCCTCGTGCCATACCCAAACGCAAATTACACAAGAAAATTTAGAGCGTTCCTCCATTCTATTTTGTATACACTAAAGCCTACACATATTTTGACCTTAGTTCTGTCTTGTTTTAGTAAAACCTGTAATGAGAGTAGAGCACCGAGTACAACTTAAACTGTAATTTGCATTCTTCTTTATTCAGAAAACCATGATTCACTTGCTATGAATACATGTACTGATTTTTTAAAGGAAAAAGGTCAACACATGTACAATGTATGCATTGAAGCTTTCAAAGTTTATAGATGTGTTTGCTTGTCCTTTTAAAACATCAGCGTAAGGTATGTGTAGCAAGGAATTATGTAAAGTAAATAAGTGCGTGATTTTTTGTTTGTGTGGGTGAAAGTAAAAACAAATCAACTAGTTCCGGTCTTGTTAGAGTGAAGCATGTGATAAGATTACTAGCATGACGGCATTAGAGTACATATACCTCTTCAATGGAAATTTTTCAAGGAACGATAAAGTTTCTAGAGCAAGAAACACTTTACAAAAGTACATTCGTTACGCAGCTCCATAGAAAGCAATTAAATTCGGAGCAGTTTAGTTAAATACGCATGCTTAAGAATGTACCATTAAATGCCATGTTAACATACGAAATTCGTTTGTTTTAAGAGTCTAGGAAAAAGGTTAATGTTCATGTTCCATAGAAAATCCTTGAAATTAGGGTAAAGTAATAATAATTTATGCCAGA
>JAHZNG010003242.1:0-19548 GCA_027744375.1 Orchesellides sinensis
AACTGTATATTTATTTCACCAACTAACCGATCAAAAGATTCATATCTGTATGATCAGTCTCAGAAAGTAACACCCCATTATGTTAAAAGTGAGTTATAAACGAAAATTAAAAGCTACAGGTTATACGGTTATTTTCTGCTAAGACACATAAATCTTTTAAAGTGTGAGTGTGCAAGAAAAATATTCCATTCCTAATAGCCATATAGCCAAATATTCTATCAATATTGTGAAAAGAAATTTGATTGATTTTAGTGAAATTTGCGTCTTTGTTTCGATCAGTTTGTCTAAACGTAAAACTAAGCACGTGGTATTTTTATATAGAAGACATTTATTATATTCTCATAGCAAAACATCTTTACTTGTGGGGCGTGGTTGAAAAATGTTAAGGAAGTCATGTTTGTAAAAATATTATGCAGGTATTCACACTCATTCATCACCTACGGAATCATGGTCAAGGATGCTTTACTACCTGCATAATAAACAGGGCCATTTGAAATAAAAGAAGCTGAATTGCCAGTATTCTTGAATATGTTTAAAAGATGGTAAATGCGATAATAATCCTTTCAACCTAAAGTCATACTTTATTTTCGTACATAAAATAAACTTTCGCAAAAACTTAAGACATGATTCGTGGCCACTTTTATTTGCTGTTGCGGGAAGAAATTTAATTTAAAGTTTTGATTTATTGTAGCTTGCATGAATTTTTGCATTTATTCGCACCGTCGTGCACAGAATTTATGAATCATGAAGGCGTACAGCGCAAAGAGTTGATAAGTCAACACATTTTGTCCTCTGGGCTTTTAAACGACTATAAACCAGAATCCAAGTGTGGAGCTAATGTTAAGACATAGCATTTCTACTGCTTTCAGGCTTCGGACTCATCGTAATACAAATGTTAAATGTACAACTATACAAGAGATTCTTTATTATTGTTTTTGTTTGTCCGTCAAGTCCTGCCCGTATGCATAATACATAGAATATAAACAAAATCATAGAATTTGTGCCTTGATTTAAGGAAACAAATGAGACCGAGGCGATATAAAATTCTTACTGGTAAATTCTAAGAAAATGTGAATTAGAAACTATTTGCCTTCCACATTCTTTTAAATCATGCGATGCAATGAGTCAAATGGTTTTTCCGCAGATAACGATGGATGTGTTTACTCTAAAAAAACATTGTAATATACAAAAAATACTCATGATATGAACGAATGACCTTCAATTTTAAGTAGTTCTAGAGTACGTCATAATCAAAGCACTATGTACGAGTGGAGGCCAAGTCAATTCTCCGTATTCAGTCAGTTAGTCTGAAAGTGAAAAGAATGTGTATTAAGATTAAATGAAATCTGAGATGCAAATATTGGAGAAGGGATATTGTCAATAAAATGCTTCTTGTAATATCTTTCTCGATTCCTGCTGAAGATTTTGCACAACATTAAATTAAAACAGATCTGATTTTTCCTTTTAGGCAAATAAAATAATATTCAAACTCTCAGAATGATTCGTTGTAATGAAAAATTGTTGTAGCCACAGGACAATTGGCAACGAAATACGTTTTCAGGGGCTTTAAAATTTGTGCCAAGTTATTTTCTCATGTGAATAGTTCAGATCAAATTTATCTACTTAATTATAATTACATGAATGCCGAATGTAGTCTTTTTAAACGAGCAAGGGACACACGGAAAATCTGCGATGCTAGATTGTTTAAAGCTGCCTATATACAGCATATTTGTAGGAAGCTTCTGATCTTACTTAAATAAGCAGGTTTTTACATTGTTGAAGATGAAAATGAAGATTAAGAGGTATTTCATTCAATAGTCTTTACCACTGTTAATTAATACAGAGCAAATTAATCTTGAACATGCCATGTCTACTCAAATGCCTACAACATGTCCTTCCTAACATTCGTAGTTCTTCTATATAGGTATGTACTTATATGCATACTTTATACTATACATACATTTTATTGTTCTATTAAATGAAAGATGCGTTTATTGTAAATTCTATACCGTTGAGAACTTATAAGCATTAATCCGTCACAAAACGAAGTCATTACATGTTGATTTCTTTTAATCATCAAGTTTTTAATTTAACTATTATAAGTTCTGTAAAATTATGAACAAAGTTGGTGTTATCACAGGTAAAACTGAAGGTAATACAAATGAAGTTCAATTTGTCGTGATTACACACAGAGTCGCCTGGTTTAGTTGAATAAAGTTTAAAACCGAAAAGTGATGATAATATGTTATGTGGCTTTGTTGTGGGAAAAAAGTTTTGAAACTCAGCAACTCGAGTGTGAGTATTAAACACATGTTTTCATTCAGTTCAGTAGGTGTGCAGAGCAAAGTACCTATTTTCATACCTTTGACTATACAGCTGGTACTGTTTAATATGCAAAAACTTGTTTTGTCTTTACTATTTGCTGCATGGAACTGCTCAGTAAAATACCTTCTCTTTAACTAGCTGCACGCTGCACTATAGTTGTTGCCAGTCATGATATGATGAAGTCTGTTTGAAGAAGTTTTTATTGTAACTATTTTACCGTTGCTTTAATTTGTTGTTGATTGCGTGTCATTGGGTCTTTCTTACGGATTACCGAATTTGCTACCGTTTTAAAAACTGAGATTCCTTTGCTACCCGTTTTGCTTTCGTTTAGTTGGTTGTGCATTTCCTATATAATTTACATGCTTTTTGAAGCAGACAAACTGATAAGGTACTAAAGGTTTACAAAATTTGTTGCAATGTACCTACATACATATGATATGAGGTAGAGAATGTATTTAATTCGTAGATTTAGCTATAGCCATTGCTTTACACATGCAGTTATTAGTTGTTGTAATCAAAGATGTTCGGTTTCAAGTAACAAGTGTGTGTTTACGGGAATTTTGCGGAAGGCCAGATGTTATTCTCTGTCATTTGTAAGAAGCCCATAATATGAAACCTGATCTGAAGTATTTAAAGGCAACATTTGGGTTTGATGTGGACTGTACGAAACTAAAAAGCATATCATCTATATCTTGTACCAATATGCCAGTTTGTAGGTATGCGTGACGATCGGACTGAGAATGAGATGATCTGGCTGGATGATGCAGTACAGCTTGCGGCAATGATGATGGGAAGTAGAGTAGTTGGGATATTCCCACGAAATGAATCGTTACAGAGACTACACGTTAAATATAAAACACATCTTGGGTACCGATTTACATTTTACAACTGCACAAAAAAATATTTCTTTGCTCACTCAAAGGATGTTTGTTCTAAGGAGTTCTTTTCCTGGCAAGGTTTCAATATAAATAACCTAAACTGTAAATTGTTTTCATCTAATTATTATAAGTTTAGTATAAAATCTCGGTTATCTGATCGGCCATCATTTTAGAAACGAAATTTTGACACAATTAGATTGATATATACGTGTACTGCATGCAGTTTTGTAGACTCGCTCAGCTAATGAAGCCAAAGCTAACCAAAATTTGTCGAAAATATTTTGTTTTGCTTCTGGTAATAAGAAGTTTATAACACATGAATTATCAGTAAGTTGTAAATTTATGAAACATATCGGTTGCAGTTCATCTTGCTTTTAATGACCTTGTTTGCAACAGGTTTTTATGCTTTTGCCGATGGCCCTAGCAGTATATTTCTTCTTGTCATGATAAAACGCAGATTAATTGCATAGCTAACCGTTATGTAAACTACGAAAAGGCAGCTTCGTTTAAGCAGCCAAGCTAAAATGATAAGAAGTGAAACTTTCAGGAACTGTAAATCTCAGTGAGTGACTTACAGTCAGTAAACGAGAAGCTCAGAGATTTCTTTCCATGTATGTAGCTGTGCAGCACAACAACTTTCTTCTCCACTTTCAACATAGTTTTGTCTCTTTTGTCTGTTTCTATATTTTCTCATGTAAATGTATGTCATCATATGAATTGCTGCCGTGGCTTGACAGTAATTCACCTAAAGGAACGTGGCAGCCCATCTCCTCAAACACCAGCGACACAACATTCCACAGTTCATAATTTTGGACACTGATGCTGATGACAAATGACAAAATCAGCGACGAGGTTCCCACTGAGCCAAAAACCTTACCTTGTTGGCTGTCATGCAAGATGCTGACTTTGATAAATAGTTGATTGTTTGTGAATTTTATTGTATTTGCCAAAAAATAATCATCAGGGAGCCGACGGTGTGGTGTATGGGCGGATGGATTTTATATAGCCAAGACTTTTCATCCTTTTCATAATTTTGCAATTTTAAAGCATTTCATTCATTCAACACTACGGTTTAGTTGTCTTTACAGCCAACTAGGTGAAACTGGCAATTTGGCTCATATTTTATTTAAGCAAGCAGCTTTATGCAGACAGAAAAGTTGTGCTGGTTGTGATAATCAATACACCACTGACATGTTGTGGCGTTGATGGTATTTCATTTCTTTAGCGTGAGTTATGAACTGACACATTTAAAACCAATTAACGTCGGCACTCAATGTGCCACTATGCTTAAAAGTTATTACAATAATTTGCTGAATTTTAATAACCAAAATTTACATCCGTGCATAACCGTACAGCTTGAATGTAGTCACATAATGCATTTAGGCACGGCATGCATGTAGGTAACTAGTCGTTGGGGAATACTGACTGATAGTTTTACAGATAGCTTTGATAGGGTAATTGCACTACCCCTCCCATAGCAGGGTATAGTACCAGTTCACATGCCCTACCAAATACATAAATACGTGCAAAGTTTGTCTGATACTTTAAAAGAGAAAAATAAAGACGTAAAAGCAGTTAACTATAGATATATCATCAAATTGTTACTTCAACAGCTCAATTTCCATACAACATTTGGGTGGTTTTACGATCTAGTTTACAATATTACTTTATAAAGAAGGGGTTGCCTTTAGTTGCTCTACCGATTTCTTATAGAGTTTTATTAGTTTTGCAATCATTATTTTTTCTAAGAGGAAGCACGTACTATTGCTTGACGAGAAACGAATCGATGAGATGGCAAGATGCGGACAATGAAGGAATACCTAACAACGTGCATAATAATGATGACTGCCGTCGTGAAAAAGTAGAATTTAAAAAAAATCATGATCGAATTCATTTCTTTTACATGAATGAAATTAAGAATGAACAACGATGAAAAAATTATTGTGCAGATCAAGTGGTCACGCACACTAACTGATAAATACTACGCGAGTCTAGCAATAAGGATCTATTAAATGAAAATGATAATGACGATTTTGGAGTAATTTTCTTTTTGTTTGTGTGTGTAAAACCAGTTACGCTAGAACATCCCTTTCGAGACAAGTACATCTTTTACCGTTTTACCATTGACGCGGAGAGTGAGCTGCAAAGCCGATCATGGTCTAGAGGCCTTCCCAGCCCAGATGATGAAAGGGAAGCTGATCTAAAATGCCCTGAAGTACTGGCGTATCTGGCCCAACGGGCACCGGATGCAATTATGCGCCTTACGTTAAGGAAACCTTCATATGAGCGAACTACTGACGATCTCGAAATGATTTATGAAGAGCTACTTCATATCAAAGCTTTGGCCCATTTGTCCAATTCTGTCAAACGAGAGCTGGCCGGAGTTATTGTTTTTGAAGCCCATCCCACAAATGGAACTATATGTAAGTTTGAATTTTTATTAACATTCGCACACCCTTGTTTTATAAGGAATACGTAAAGTTGATTTATGCCTGAACATGTTATTATAGTAAATTTAATGGTTCATAATTTGTATGAAAACATATGTTTTGTAACGGAAGTTTGTTTATCAAATTAGAAGTTTCTACTTTGTTGCACTTCCGCAAATGTATACCCAAATTGCCGTTAATGTTGTATTTGCTCACGTTGTCAAAAAGTTTACTTTCCCTACCATTTTAATTAAGTATTTATTTTTGCATACTTTTGCAAATTACTACAACATATATACAAGAGTTTGGAGAAACCTAATAATAAACTTATACTTTTGTGGTTGCTCATACAAAGTCCTGTCGGTATTATTTATGGTTGTTTTCAAATTCGCTTCTACTCTTTCTGCTTTTGTAAAACTATTTTAAGCGGATTTTGCCTTTTGTTATTAATTCACGTGTACTGGTTTATTATGTGTATATTATACATTACATAATGTGAGAAACTCCAGCTGAGCTTTTACTCTTATGCGGGCTGAGGAATGAGCAGTACAATACCCCTTGGATATTACACGTTAATGGAATTAAACCAGCTAAGCATTAAATGAAACACTTTTACAATAAAAATATGAAATGGCAAACCGTATAATTTAAAGAATAACCTGTAACAGACACACAGGAAAGCGTAGGGAGTAAAAGTAATCCAGCCATGAATTATTTGAAAACTAGGACTGTCTTTCAAAATAAAAAGGCTACAGCCAACCCAGCTACTGAATTTTTCTACTAAACTTTATTCATGACAAACCTACATTTAAAAAGTTCCATTCTCGTGGATAAATTATAAATTAGGCAGAGTTTTCTACATTCGAATATAACATTATGCCTTGGATTAAGGGTGAGTTTGTGTTTACGGTGAAATGTATAACGTAATGTAATATTTAAAGAATTAATCTAATATAATACGCTCCGGAAATGTTCTACTCTTATTTTGTGCTGTTTGTCCAACATACAATTGATTTTCAAAGTTACAAAGATAAGTATAGGCGTTCTTTTTTAAGCATTTTTCTCTAACGCACTTATTCCTGATAAAGTGGTTTTTCTAAAAGACAAACAAAATATACTCAAGAAGGGGCAAGAAACCACTTGTTTTGAAAGTTACAAACAATGTCCCCTTCCATTTGAAATAAATAAATTTTGAAGAGAATATTTCTGAAAAATAAACATACAGTTAAACGCCAAAAGTACAACCATTTAATACCGTTGGCAAGATCGCTTACCGTCCCAGATCACGAACTCCCTTTTCCAGTTCATGGATCGTTTAATGGAAATGTCTCTTTGTTTTTATTTCATACTTAACAGTGTTCCATCAAGGAGATGAAGGGAAGAGCTGGTACATCATTCTGAAAGGGTCTGTGAACGTGGTCATTCGAGGTAAAGGAGCCGTCACATCTCTTTTTGAAGGCGATGACTTTGGAAAACTCGCTTTAGTTAACGACGCTCCACGGTAAGAAAACTACATTCTGAGAATTTAATGCTACCGTAATGTAACTGTATCATGCAGGCTAACACAAAATGCACGAATACGTTGGCAATTTATTGCTTTTTGTCATTTCCACGAAGATAGAACACAAGCATTTCATAGGTTCCTGCCTGCATTATAATCGAGTACAGTATGTACGTCATGTCATGAGACTTACAACAAAAACATTTTAAGGGGAACTAGCCAAAGGATTTCCAGAATTTCAGGACATTTGTGCTTTTGTCGTTATTTTATGAAAGTAGAAACATATTTTACTTTTACTGCCGCATAAGGTATATAGCTTTGATGTATGTGCAGGGTGTGCATGTTCAAAATAGAAATTTGGTACTGAAATATAAGAGCTGAAAACTAAGTTTTCATTCTTCCGAAATGACATCAAAGTATCCTGAATTTTTTTCGATCATCAGCAGTGGAAGAGCTTTTCACTTAGGTTAATATACAAGGACGATAACAATATTATCGATTCTCTTACGAGCCCAACTTGCTAACAAGTTTTTGTGGGGTTGTCCTGTTGCCCGCTACATTGTCTTTCTCATATAGGTACATAATATTTTGCTCTTACACGTGACGCATATGTATATCTACCATATATATGATCATGGATGGTGAAAACCAAGCATCTTATGTCAAGTAAGTTATACCGTGGAGTAATCATCATATCATTTCTCGTCGCTTTTCTTGTTACCAACATTTCGTGTAACATCAGTCATGTATGTGATATGAACAAAACACACATAATTGGAGAACTGTCATCTAGTGCACTTTTCTCCGTGGTTTAATAAGAGAGTTTTCTTTACTACCTACTGTACACACAAGGAATAGAGAAAAGTAAATATACTTAGAACTAGAACGAGTCTTTTCCCATGTAGTCCTTTTCGCTTCTTGCGTGGTCGACTTTGATCCTATCTTATTTCTTCGTGGGTCATGTTCTTGTTCATTGCTCTTGTCACGGACAAGGTGCACTGAGAGAGAGAGAGAAAACTACCAAAGAAAGTCTTCATACACGATAGAATAACCATCTCAATTTGCAAAGAAGTTTCCCTTGAGTGAAATGTAAGGTATATGATGGAAGTAAGTGTAGAAGGAAGGAAACTTGTAATTTGCTACTGTTACATAGGATTTGTCTTTGTGGAAATGAATACCGTCATAACCAATTACACAAGCTCTCACAAAGGTAATTGTATTATGTCTAACTTTGAACGAATGGAATACTCATGGCGAACATATCTGCAAATAATACAATATGGAAAAGTTTCATGCAAACACTTCCTCACCCTCACACATAGTTATGCATACAATACAATGTCCTTTCTATAGTTTAGTTATATTGCTGGAAACTGGAATATAAGCATCAAACCATGAGGAAAACGAATAGCTATAAAGAACCGGAGCTGAATATAATGTATTTGTGCGTTTGTTAACAAGAGAGCTGCCCTGATCCACGTCCCACTTTCCAATTGAATGCAATTGATTTTTCCCGTCGACTAATGAGGAACGCCAAACCTTCGGTGACCACACGGCACCATGTGCAAAAACCTTTTCTTGCCACAGCGACTAACACTCTTGCTAATGAGCAACAAGTAGGAATAAAAGATTATTAAGTAGGTCTATTCGACAATACTTTTCATCTGAATCAGATAATAAAAGATTTTTATTACATTTGGTTCGTTTATCAAACCTACAACTCTAACATACACGAGTTTTAGGAAATTGCACTGCTCAAATGCCTCACATACATGGGAAAGATGGTAAAAATATGTTTGATACTTATAAGGAGCATTCTTTCCACCATAAGCTTTACCGGAATATGCAAATGCGTGATATGATTTTGGATCATACATCTTTGTTCATGAATGCAATCGAACAATACCCATATGAAATCTAAAACTGTTCACCTCAGCAAACGATTCAGTCGACTGGAGCCATTTTTATTCCTCCATTTTTCTGGTACTGCCTTCATAATGCCTTTCTCCTTGCAAAGTAATGTCATTGTAATTCCTGCCATAACAAGGGTTTATTTTGTTCCTTTCTTGCTGTTTAATAAAAATCGTTCAAGATTCTGAACATTCTTTTGAATGCTATCCTTAAAAGATTCTCACAGCATCGTCAACTTGGGGTATTGGCATCAACTCGTGATAAATTACGAAAATTCTGTTTAAATGTTCCAAAGTTAAAAGATCAAAGAGTGGATCGATCGAAAAGTAATTCAGACATTCTCTATTTTTTATAATTTATCTTTCTATCGTTCTGATAGCGCCAGATGAGCTTAAGAAAAGCTGCAGCCAAACCTCTGTATTGTCTTTGAAAGTAAAATATGTGCTGAAATACTTTTTGTATTCAATTAAAGTTGAGCCGTATAGTAAATAAAAATTCACCAGTTGTTTTTGTTGAATTTAGAATGATGAACTGGTGCTAAAATGTTTTTATGAACACCCATCAATGTACATACGAATTGCGTTTCGTTTTGAGCAAAATGAAATGTTTTCAGTTTGGATTTATGAGAATTTCATAGCGTAAAAGTACCCAAGTTCTGAAGCCCTTGGAATATTACTTTGCTTCAATAAAAGTGTAATGCGACAGAAAAGCTCTGTATCAATACGCTACTTTTTTTGCTAAATTTTATACCTTTAGCTTTTCGTAAAATTCGTTTTTTTCGTTACCTTTTATGACCTCTGCTACTGCATGAACGCGTCCCTGAACATCTCAGTTGAAGTCAAAGTTAGATTTGTGTTACGTTTGAACTACTATTAGGTATAAGTAACTTTGTCTTTGGGACAAAGTTGTAAACTGCAATCGGTTTTGATTTAATATTCTGGTGAGAACTTCTCTCAGCTACAAACTCCAATAACAATTTTGCCGTAACAAAGTAAAAAAACGGGAATGCTCTGCAGTAAAATTGCGAAAATCGCCTTGAAGTTTTCAGGCACAATTTAGTTAGTACATTATATACCGCTCTTCTTATTTTACATGATTGGTATTGGAATGTAAAGAACTCATTTTTTCGTGGACAAATTGAATGGGATGTTTATGTTGACCGTCCGCGTCCTATCTATCTACGCTGCGTGCAACTGCTGCCTTGGTGTATACGTACTAAATATAGGTACATAAATTTTAAAGGTTCCTGATTTAGTCGTAACAATAAAGTTACAAGTTGAAGCCCCTCCACCTCTCACATTTCACTCACTGGTTACGAATATCGAAGGGATGGTAGTAGGAAGGGCTTAGTTGGACTTTAAATTTGCGCCTAGCATACATAAGTCACATAACATAGCATAGCGTCCATATACAGACCTTTCTGAAGACGTAATGTACTCTCAAGTTGAATGAGGACTAATGTTGTTTTTACAGAATAATGCCAATCCTTACTCACATTTTAAGTAAGTATTTTTACCCTCACTTACAACTTACCACTGCTTTTTATTGCACTACTCCAACACATAACCAATGTTAAGCTTTTACTGATAGACGTGTATATTTAGGCGTATATGTGTGATACAAGAAATCTCCTGCTTAAAGGATGCATGAACTCGTAAAACTACGTGAATATTCTTTTTAGATTAAAATCCTGTCTCACTTTAGTAGAGTAGGAGAAAGTTTTATTACGGAAATCCTTCGCTTTGCGATTCTTATCTGCCGTTGCGATCTACCCTTATCTCATTCTACAGATTTATTCTGTTAGAATTGGAAAGAACATGGAAATAAGGTTTTGAGAAAATACAGTCTTATAAGACTTTTTTTGTTTTGTTTTACAGATACACTGTGATGGCTGGGAGTCCAGCAAAAATGTTAGAACACCTGTTAGAAACGCGATTAGATGGCCGGGATCGTTCCTCGGTAGACTCAACGGGAAGAAGATCATCTGCAGCCGGAGATAGTGACGCCTTCTTGGAAGAATTCCTCATGACGCACATAATATTTATGCCGATTCATCAGTTGCTCACGGAACTCACGAAACAATATCCTTTCCATACAAAGTACAGATCCCACTCAAGTTAATCAAAAAACTTTACAAGTTTCAATTTAGGACGCAAACTATGCTTTCAGTTTCTCAGTCTACTAACCCATATATGCTCACTACTTGTATACAGCACGATTTTAAGTACTAATTTTAATATTTTGGCTTTTTCATTCGAAACATAATGACGAGAGAATGAGTAGTTTGTATGCAGAAATTTGGTCGTATTAACATGCTTTACTTCCTGAAGAGTCTCTGTTTCTCGTTGGCGAAGGTAAAAACTTTTTGCATACAGCTGCCTGAATTACAAAACGAAATAGCATGCATTGTAGGAAGTTTCATATATTCACAAAGTGTGACAGTCCGACACGAATGGACATGGAGCAAAGTATTAATGATGCATTATTGTTTCCTTATTAATTAGCGCTCCGGTTGCTCTTCTAGACAAACCTGTGTTTGGTAACTGCCCTTGGAGTGAAAGAGAACCATGAAAAAACTGTAGCACTTAATGCTTGAACAATGTGGATGTTAATGCTTCTTTGTAAAATCATGAGCTTGCTTCATTTACTAAATGAGATCATTAATGTACATGCAACGTTTCATTAAAATACGACGAATTGCGCAGTGCTCTTGATTTAACTTACTGCTGGTTTGATTCATTATTGAAAGAAAAGTATAATCTTATATTGCACTCCATCCCTTTAACGAAAATACAAAGAATCAATAGTACAACAGTACAAGTTGATGTATTACAAGTCTTTGGCGAAATAGTTTCTTTGCAAGTGACTAAGGACACACTTCATCTTTGCTTTCCTCATTAGATGCTTTATCAATGACCTTAATAAAATCAAAATATAGATAATTGTAAAAATACTAACAATGACTAATAAACTTTGGTATTACGCAGCTTTTAGACGAAACTTTACAGTTAATTTGTTAGGCAACAATCAAAGCAAAAATCGATGTTTTCCTTAACTTCGCTGCACTTATAGGATAGACTCTACCTGTCAGGACCGGGAATTTCTGTTGGCGTGCAAGAGGCGAGTAGTTCAATTCGTTCATCGTTGGATAACAACTATTGGGGACCCAGTTTTTGAAGAGCAGTGTACACATACTTTCCTTGATGTAAGTTTCTTTAGTTTTTTTTTGCTTGATTTTTATGGCACCCGTATCTTCAAAATTGCCGTTGTTCCTAGAGTCAATTTGTTTGCATACGTAATAAAAGAAAAATCATCACAGGTACTCTCATACTTTCACATACGTAGAAAAATAACCAAGAATCGTACACTATGCATATATAGCCTGATACATAGCTGCTTATAGTAAAAGTGTTATGAGAAAGCAAATGTATCATCATCAGCATCCATTATTTGTTTAGTGACTTGTTTCATGCGAAACTGAATTTTCTCTGGCAGTAAGCAAAAGCATGCTGCTGAGTAGAAGAGATGGGTAGGTAGACCGGAGTTACCGTATTGGGAAACTCTCAAAGAAATTTTACCCTAGGCCTACTTTTAACGAGCAATAAATGATGTATACGCATTATACCAGTTCCATATGCATATCCTTCCGAAACGCTCCAAAACTACCTTTGAGTAATATTGTACATATCTAGGTAATTCTGTTACTATTGACTTTACAAAAGAACTCCCGAAGTTCCCGTACATTATCATTACTATTTCTATTAGTGCATCATCAGATAGTAAAGTTGGACATGACTGCTTTATGCAGAGAAAGTGTAGCATATACCTGTAAAGTTTGAAATGTTAATTCTGCATTACGTTTGCATAATTTATATGAGTAAGAAAGAATAATTTTATTTTTGGGCACTCATTAGAGTAAACAGAAGGATGTTTATAAAATCCAACTGCGTGTGTGCATGTACTTTTGTATTTAATATTGAATGCGCTCTGATGTACCCACAGGAACTGTTTCAAGAAGTTCAGGAAGAGAGCAGTACATCTGGTGCTTTGAGAGACGAGGTGAATTTGATGCTGCAGGTCATGGATTTGAAGCGTTCATATGTTGAAGAAACAACAGCAGCTGCAGGTCAAAAATGGAAATTGCCTCCCTCTGGACAACCAGTATGCCTATTTGGAAATCCATCCGGAAACGAAGAAAGTGGAGAAATGGGTCGTGAGAGACGTTGTGGTATGAGGCCTAAGGACGATAGTAAGTGAAAGCTATTGCTTCAAAGTAATTTTAAACTTCATTTTTAAAAACCATGGAAGAGAATGTAGTGTAAGTACGTTGTCAGTTATGAAACATCGGCTATTAATTGTGCAATCAAGAGAAGTAATTAAACTAGGTATCATTACGAATACACAACAAAGGACACTTACCGAAATCTACTGAACCATCATGAAATGAAAACATACTTTCATCATGAACAAAATCCGTTTGAAATTACTAAAGTAAACATCGGCATGCCTATTTTTGTATTCCCTGTAGAGGAAATCGAATGCTTGAAATGTATTCGTGTTTGCTTTCATCGACTTTTCAAACAGTCATCTTAGAAAGCAAAGCGTCATTGTCTCTCTGAACGGTTTTTAGATAAACAAGCATGTACCGTATATTATAAATATACATGTATACATTCATTGCATGAAATTCGCCGTGAAATCAAGGAGAAATCAAACTCAAAGTGAAATTCAAAACGACGTGATGTGTTAAAACAAAACCGAGGAGAAGGCAATGGTGTGTATGTCGTGAAACAGAGGGAAAAGAAATTTGACAACTTCCCATTGAAAAAGATAAACAAATGTGCTTATAAATTCCCATAATACTAAAGTATCATGATGAATATAAAGTTTATTTTAATGCTTATTAGACTTCCTCCTCAGGGTTTTCGACCAGAGATCTTATCCTTGCTTATTGTTTAAAACTGAGAATCTGCAGGAGTCCCTGTCTGTGACGTATCGATCAGACTGAGTCGATTACTTAAACTTCAGGCAGTATAAGTACAAAGCAAACCATAAGATACATTATATTAAATAATACATTTGTAGACATTGCATTGCTAGTATAAAAGCCGTTGTTTCGCCGCTTTTATTATTTAAGCAGTAATGACAACGTGAGCATCAAATTATGTATGTATTATATATGCAGTGAAAGTTGGCCTGTATATATTTACCAACTACCTGTCTAATTTCCTTTTGGAACAACTCACTTGGTGATATTATTTAATAGGACACACAAGTATGAAGTCATTAGCAAGATGATGAGAATGTTTGAGTCATCTCACAGTTGAAAGAGTCAAGTTGCATGCTGCATAAAAGATTAATATTTGAGCTTCAAAGACCTTCTGTCCTATCTGTGGCGAGCTATGATGAGTTCCGAGTGACAATAGAAGCCTTCTACCATTCTGTAAGGTTTACGTTCTTTTCAGAAAAAGTGTACTTTACATCACAGTGTCATTTTTCAGGGGAAAGACTGTAGAGAGCAATAGCAGATATACCCACAGCATAATACATGTTTGCCAACATCCCACCATCATGTTTTCTCTTTGTCAAACTGGGTGCATTTTCGGCTGCTCTGCACACATCAGGCGAAAATCTTTTATATGCCAGCATCAAGACTATGTCTAAGGTATACATATTTGAAAATAGCAAACACTCCGCTGTCTGTTCGTTTTAATTTAAAATTTTATAGTGCCCCTGAAAGCAATTTGTATTTCCAACAAAAAACAAACCATCTCTTAGTAAAGAAAAGCAAGAGGATTCTGAATGTGAGAGTGTAGGCTCAATTTCATTTTAAGAACCATAGTTTAGCTAACGGTAAAAACGACCATGAGAAAAGTGAATCCTACGGCAATTTTTTGTTCGTATTGAACTTTTTTTTAGTAACACGCACACACATTCTTGTTTAAAAGACATGTCAGATGCTGTCTCACTACCGCTACTTTCATATTATAGGAACCAATTTATGTGTCCTTTTTTGTTTCAGTCATTTTCCGCGTGTACTGTGCAGATCATACGTATTGCACACTTAGGTTTCCATTAAACACAACCGCAGAGGGCTTGAAACATGTTGCTGCCGATAAACTAGGATTAAAACATGATGATCTGGTACTGGTGGAGCTTAAATCTTCAGGTAAGCAACATTTACTGTATATCAGCAGTGTTATTTATATATGTACCTATGTACAAATGTATGATTTCTTGTATTCTCCTATATGGCCGTTTGGCTGTTAATATAGCAGTCTGTACCCCAAAAACAGTATTGAATCTTGCTAGACAAAGAAAACTTCTTTTATTTTGTATGAATTAGTGTCCATAACACTTGCCGCTGGAAAGCTTTGTTTTCTGTAGTTTCAAGTATTAATGCAGCAAGGCTTAGCTTAGTAATACGGCNTTAATGCAGCAAGGCTTAGCTTAGTAATACGGCGCAGTGTCGCACAGCATTTCTAATTTAGAAATGCACAGTTTGTGCTTAGAGCCAGTATAGATATGACACGCCAAGGAGCTTGTAGCTTCACGGTTTCGATACCATATTGTTTCATAATATACCAAGTTGGAAGGAACACTTGTTATAATATGAATATGGAGGAAGTGTATTAAATATTTGATAGTGCATTGTGGTCACGTCGCTCTTGCCAAACCAAAGGCGAAGAATGCCGTATACCACACTTACACATGTAACTTCCACATAAAAGAGGCATGCAAGAGATTCAACTTTACTCGACATGTAGCCAGCCAGCAGCTGGAGAAAACTGAGTCACGAAATATGTTTTGAATTAAGGTTGGGTTTCTCTCTTGAACGACAGAGAATGGATGGATCATGCAGTTTGTGCCAGTTTTAAATTATGATTACAAAGGATATCAAGGGATTTCGGCTTTGCTGTTGCTACTTTCCCTGCTTGTCTGTTTTATGCTTTGTAGCGACCAAATGGAATTAGAGTGGAATAGTCAAAGCGAATAGGAGATGGAAAGAGAGAGAGAGAGAGAGGGGGGGAATAATATGAGTGTTTGAAAGAGCTGGAGGGAGAAAATAAGAAAACTACACAAAGAAAGATAGGTTACTTTTATTTTCTTTTGTGAGTTGTTTTTGGTGATGCCTGTTGGCTACTGTAGCAGTTAGCCTTCTCCAGCCATGCACAGTGGAAGTAGATTTCATAATGTCAAAAGTATTCCTTGGAACGATTCCTTTCCAAAGTCTAAGTAAATCGGATACAACTTAAGACCTGTGGTGACACATCATAACGTGTTCCACTACCGGATGCTATTTTGCATATAAAGTTTCGCACAAAAACGACACAAAAGTTAACAAAACAAATTAAGTTTTCAGCCATTCGTTTATGCAATTAACTGTAAAAACAGATACGACGATATTGTATGGTCGTTGATTCGTTAAAACTAATTTTGCCTTGAAAGCTACATCCGTGCATAATGTTCCTTATGTATGTATATGTACCGTACTAGTTGCTTTTAATGTTTGAAATTTTGAAATAACCAAATATTTTCTTAATAATGTTTGATAATGAAGTAATTCCGGGTCTTTGATGTTTTGCCTAAGATTAGGACAAAAAACTTCAGGATGATGTTCATATTTCAAGGTTTAATTTCTGACGTGGAATCTTAATCTTGTTTGTGAAAATATTTCTTGGTCCAGAAAGTTTGATAGTGTGGAAGTAACCTATTTCCTCAATTTTGTCGGAAGTTGGAAGGCATAAATATAATGTAAACGAGTACAACACTCTCCATTTTGACTATACAATAATCGTTTGACTATACATCAAACTCATCGTTTCCAGTCACTTGCTCAGCATACTTCGTTACATTACACGCGTTTTAACGGGATCCTGATCTTTTGTTTTTCAAGGAACATGGTATGGTTTTTAGTGGAGATCACACTGCATATTTAGAGTCGTTTCTTAGATGCTTTACTAAATTCCTACTTCCACTTTAATGAAGTGTTCTGGTCGTCTTCAGCACCATCTGACCATGTTCAGTCCAGTGATAGTACTTGGCCATTTAAAGGACATCAAATAATATTGCGTAGCAGCATCACCTTTTCCTTTGTAAATCTTCCCTCACAACGGATTCTTTTCTCCTTAGAATTTATTACCTGGTTCATTGCATTCCATTAAGGCAGGAGCTGAGATTTTCTACCACATATTCGTTGCATGGCTTTTGAATTTAATAGCCTAAAGTACATTTGTACAATGACTTAAACTTTTCTGTGTAGTAGCAAAGCTTATAGAGAAGTGTAGACGATAGCATGCGGTGCCAACCCACTCTCATTCTAGAATGAATTATGAACTGCATTGTCAACACAAAGAACCTTCTGCTTTTCCGATGCTTGAATCAATATTTCGTAATCATGACTCACGGTCATTGTTTCAATAAATTACTCTAATGGTTTTTCTACTACATAGAACTGCTACTAAAATACAAAATCCCTGCAGAAACATTAGGAAGTACATAGAAACTAAGCAAATCTTTAAAATAAAATCGGTGGACGAAACACACAAGTAGGGAAAGTACCGTAAAAGAAAGTATAATCCTTATATGATTTTGTACAAACTAGATTTGCTAGTTTGCCAGCTATGCCTTTTGCTTTCACTTGGAAAAGTCGTGTGATGCTCTATTATTCTTGTTTTTCTTTGAAATTATCATCACATACATATGTACACAACACAATCTAAATAATGAAGAAGAGTATCTTGGGCTATCTCTTAACTTATAATACGAAACTATATTGATTGCACGCCCCGTTTAGGTGAAAAGATTGTTTTTCATGATACGGACGTGAGCATCCCAACATCACTAAGTCTGAACGGAAGGATTTTCATCTCGTTAAAAGATCATCTGGATGCTCTGGTAAGTAAAATTATAGTCAATATCTGATATGTTATACAATCATGTTAGGGGATAGATGTTATATCGCCAGTGCCTCTTAGGTGTAGTACCATTTTGTATAATAAAGGCAAGAATGGAGTCATATCCGTAAAAAAATCCTTTTCTGGACTACATTTCTCCTCTGAGAATCTAATTCAACAAGCTGAAAGTTCAGGTATAGAAAGCTGGATATCTATCACTGTAGGCATTTTGTCGAGCCGTTTCTTTGTTATTGTGTAGTACACGAACAGGTTGAATCAGTAGATTCTGCAAAACGTTCATAAAACGGAGAATGTCAATGTCTACATGCCCAAGTTGGGAATAATAATTGATGCTTGGAAAAACCCTGGTATATGTATATAGATAGGCATATACTCAATCTTAACAATCGGAAATGTCAGAATAAAATATTTTTGTCACAACTCACAACCAATACCAATGGTATATCCAACAAGGAATTCAATGAACAGCGTAGTGGAAAAATAGATATCGAAGACATAATGTAGTTCATATAGGTATATTAATTTTAACAACCACTTCAAGTCCCGATGAAAATTCCAAGTAAAATGTTATTGTGAAATAAATAACTAAATCCACGCACACATTTTATAACATGTGGAAACAGATAAGACATCTTGCGTTTTTCAGTTAAAGGAAGATGTTTCAGAAAAGAGTCATCTATAGTGATAATAAACTGCGAAATGTCCGAAATCTTGTGTAGAAAGACCAAAGTAAGGGAATATGAGTGAAAGTGAACTGACGCAACAAAAGTGCCAAAGTAGAATTTTACTAGGTGGCAAAAAGTCCATAGCATGGTGGCTTTTTAGTCTTTCGAAGACAGTAACGCAAGTGAAAAATGGTTTTAGTAGTTAGGTAGAATGGGTAGTAAGCATAGTGTTAAGGGGATGGTTGACGGATCTTGAGTTATTACACCGGTTTTCTTTCAGACATGTTTACCCGAGCAAGAGAGACCGACAGAAGGGTTACCAACTGACCTGGAGATGTTCAGCACAAGAGAGTTGGCATACCACATGACAGTGTTGGATTGGAGCTTATTTAAATGTGTTCATGAGGTAAGAAAAATATAGAAATTCAAGGATAATACTGCTGCCGACTGACTGATACAACAGTTTGCAGCTGAACAAAATATATCTATCTGGTGCTTTATTTGAAATGTGGGGTGTGAAGGAGATGGGTTTTTTTTGAGGAGAAAGTGTTTTCGACCTCAATAAAATGAATTCGCTCTTCGTTCTGCTATGGCAGAATGTCAGAACAGTGTGTGTGAAATGTACAGAAATAGATGAAGTGTGTTTAAAAGAACTCTGTGTAGGAGTGAGAAGGACGAAAATATTTACCTGCCTATAAAAAGTCCTAGCGTTGCTTGTGGATCGTATGGCATGTCATATATATATGCATACTATTGCACAAAACCAATTTCCACTAAATGTAATGTCTTATATACTAGACTGAGAAATAAGTGCTTTTGTACATACGAATATATAAATATAACAAGTCATCATATCATAAGTTCCACATTTCACCTTCCACTTTCTACTTACCCATTACGAAAGAGCGCAACACGTTTGCT
>JAHZNG010003243.1:0-10323 GCA_027744375.1 Orchesellides sinensis
GTGTGTGTGTGCTTCAATCAGACTACTGTTGTAGTAGTTCTTCCATCACATTGTCTACACACTTAAACTGTGGGATTTCAATTCGTCACACCAACCTCCTTAATTTAGTAGACTGACGGAGCATGTAGACATCAAAGTCAGTATTTTTCGCCCTATTCGTAATGTCGTCTCATTAGGGAGATGTTAAAGTGCTTCTAAATTTAGTTTAAGTACAAAGTTTTTATTTGAGTACTGTACTACTCATGCCATGTTTGAAGTTTTAACACCAAACATGCTGTCATCAAAAGTTTTATTTGCACACTTAAATATGTAAAATTATACATTATTTTCAGATACTTCATGAATGCTAATTATTGCTTACAAGATAAGCAAACTACTTCATACTTTATCGATTCACAGAAAACATATTAGCATTCATTAGCATTTTGCTTCCCTTTAAATACATTTTCTCACCTCTTCAGTGGTCTTTAGCTTCTGAAGCTCATCGCTAAGGTCAGCGTCCTGCTTCGCTGCTTTCTCTGCTTTCTCAGCTTCTCTTCTAGCCTTGTGTCCTCTAAATGATGCCTGAATTTTTGTTGCGGCATGGCCAACCTCTGAAAATATCAATAAATGTAACATATTTAGACATAACGTTATTAAACTAAAGACTATTAAATTGTTACTTTAAATGCTCATATTTGGCTTGTTCGTATATGCATGTGCAGCTTAAGGTTCCAGCAAAAAGAAATCTCTTTTGTTATTTGCAAAGTATAAGGAGATGATAGGTTTTAGCTTGTTTAAATACATGTAGTAATCAAAGAGTTAAAAATTCATAAAAGAGCATACATGAACCTGGAATGAACTCACAAAAATTTCTCTGCAAAAACAAGTAAAGATTTAGGTAGAGTTGTCAATGCGTCAGGTATATTCTAATAATTGCATATCACTACAATAGTAAAGACAGAAATGAGTTTGCTAATAAATTACCCATGCCAGCTCAATTTTACTAAAGAATTTTTTTATGCAAATTCATATGTATGTATACGTATATTTGTGAACTGCAGGTGTTATTCTAAATTCAGAACTCAGAAAGACAAAAGAGTCATAGTTGGATGGACGACAGACTTGCAAATTATTTAATGCTATTCTTGAAACGCGTATTTTTGCAAAATATTGGAAAATAAATGGAATACTCTGTAAACTAACTTTTCGTGACCAACCAACTTAGAAATGGCACAAGAGAAAGTACACAATATTTGTCTTACTGTTTGCAACATGTCTTTTAAGACCTTCTCATGATATGTCTTCCTGCCAGCCTTTTTGATTTTCTTCTGTGCATATAAATTATGCAAACGAAATGCCAATTACAATTTAAACGTAAGCATGTACCTAATATAAGAATATGCATAGACAGAGATAAAAGACGGCAGATTTTCTAGGTGACATTCTCATTAAAACAGGGTATAGGTATATAAGTCAACGTCAGTAGAGGTGAATGAAGACCTACGAAACAAAGGTGAAAGTTTCGCTGTATACCTTGTGCTTATCCAATGATCCACACCAAGCAACAGTGCTCATTGTACTAAAAGCAACCTTCGCACTAGGATTAGTTGCAACCTGCTGTCTAAAAACAATATTTAGCCGACGGAGCATTTTTTGTCTGTGTGGTACTGCAATATACACAACACGAGTAAACTAGTATTCTATTTTGACTAAACTAGAAGAACGCTTCAATTTTTCTTCTCTATATCCTACTCAGTTGCTAAAAGAAATTTGGTTGCGCTTTCATAAGCCATATTTAAAATATACTCACAAAGCCAGGCCAGATGTGACGCATGAAGACCAGACATACGTCGACTAACTGAATAGATTTACTTTTCCCAGAAAAATACCTACGATCTACTATGTACCTAGGTAAGTAAGAGAGCCAACTCCAGTTGAGTGAAAGAGAAATGAAAAGATACGTGTATGACGGGAAAGAAAAACCCTTCTCCAAACAAGATTGATTAATGATCAAGGCTCAAGAGTGGATTGGGATAGGGACAGGAATTTGTAGCGGAACAGCTAGGAAAAAAACTGACTACAAAAACGAGTGAACCTACGACATTGTGTGCGACCATGCATGGATGCATGCATTTATTGTATGTAACAAAAACGGTAGCGATGTGGATTTTGTATACGATCCTTTTAAAAAGGCATCCCATCTCCCACTAGTACAATTTATCGTTGAGGCAAAAATGGATCCGTTTTCCATTCACTGAATTCCGGTCATGAATATGATTGAGGGCTTGGATAGGTCTTCTGGAACGGACGTGTATGTGTATACACGAGAAAACGGGCTTGAATAGAAGAATGAACCGTCATCGGGATTTTATTAAAATAGATTTTTATCTTAAGCTTTACCTGTTCATCCTAAACCTACCCCTATCCTTTTAGGAATTTTAAGAGAAAAACGGTACGCATGAATTTTCTGACTGCGAAAGCCGACTCTACACTTGGAAAGCTTATTACACAAATTCACGTATTAATTTCGAATAATCTCTTTTCTAAAAATTATTGGGATTGCAGTCTACTGCTTACATTTCATCAAACAGACAAAATAGTTTATAGTTTTGCTTATCAATAAAAGCTTTGCTTTGTCACGTTTCTTTTCAAAATGAACGAAATAGCTCTAGATTAACAATATCCAAGCTTACAGGGAACCACCTCCTCTTTCTCTGCTTTTGTTCAGGCTCTAATTTTGTTCTCTGTTTCTGTTATACACAAAAAGTTCACATAAAATGAAATCTCTACCACCTCAGGCGTACATGAGCGGATTTACTACACAATAGTACAATCTGTTGTGTACGTTTGAATGTATGACAGTTAATATTCAGATCCTGCCTTTATAACAATTTTTTCCGAACTAGTAATTGAAATACCTACATATAGCATGCTTTCTATTTTTATCACTGTATATCCTGAAGTGCAAAATCTCATTAAATAGCCTTCAAACGTCACGAAGAAATCAGAAAACCAATTTAGGCATTTTTTCTTGTTTGGAGCACAGCGAGAAAGCCCATTACAGCCTTATTTTCATTGTATTACATATTGTGTGAAACACATAGGACGTTTACGCCATATAGAGATCATTAAGCATTCATAAATGTGCTCATTTATTCCACTTGAGAAATACATTTGTCAGTAGAGGTGTGGTGGTTGGGCTTTTCCAACGGTTTCATACTGTGAAAATTTTCTTACTCCAAACACACCCAGCTTAGCTACACAGGACATTACTAATGCAAAACTCGCATATCGTTCCAAGCCCCTAGTTTTAAACAAAAGGCTATTTTCAGCAGAACAAATGATTTGAGTATTTCGTTGACAAGGACAAAGCTTGCATAAAGTTACATAGAAAATCACCCGGCTTGTTTCCTTTGTTGTTGGCTAAAGTAATGTTATAATTCTTTGAGTCAAAATTTTCATGTTTGAAGCTTTCCCCAACTATGCTTAGGGCAGAGTGAAAGGTGTAATTTATGAATCCATTATGCTGTATACACACATTTGCGATAGTTTTCGCCTACAGATCACAAAGCTCACAGAGTTGCAATATTCACAACTGTATTACTCGATACGGGTTAACGGTGTACTATTTTCCATTTGCGCCTTATTGCATGATGAAACTACTGTGTATATGTTACTTTATACTATATTTGTATGACGGAGAAAGGTTTCTCAAATGGATTGTTAGTTTAAGCAGAAATGGATTGATGGGCAGGCTTCCATAATGCTTCTGTGTAATATCGTACTAGGTGCAAAGAATTTTTTGTTTTCTTTTTGCTTTCTTGAATACGTAACCGTGCATTAAGATTCTTCAATATGTATGCTTTTTCTTGCTCAACGCTCCCGTTTTTATAATCATTGTCGTAACATTTCCGTACTAAGCTATTAACCTAACAGCAGCGCTCAGCCTGTTTCCCGTTCTTTTTTATTTTTATCATGGTCTACACACGCAATGGAATATCATAATAAAAATCCATTTGTTGAACACTCTGTGTGTGATTTCTTTTTGCAAAATAATACTATGTACCTTTTACTTTATTACATGCATAATCCGACAGGTAACGAATTACACTTCCTTCTTAGGTATATAGATTTGCACCATGGTCGCAGGCATCATACATAATACATCATGTGGGTACCTCAATATGAATCAGGAATCCGGGTAAGGAGGAAATTTCCCAAGAAAAATTCACAACCTTTTCATAAACTAGGTTTAGATACGACAAAAAATCGAACGACGATTTTGGGGGAAAATTGCTGGAGCATAAAATCGATATTCATTGCTTTATTATGTCATTTCTACATTACTCAATTTATTTTTTACCTGGATCGTTAAGGTCAATGTCAATAACTTCTTCTCCTTCCGCCATTTTCTCTAGCTGCTTTCTAGTCGTGTGGCCCCGAAATGCGGCTTGGATTTTTGTGGCTGCCTGTTCCAACTCCGGATCCTCAAGATTTAAATCACCAGTGCCGTTCTCCGCTGTAACACAATACAAAATGGTAAAATCCTTTCATGATTTAATAGATCTTATAATAAAAAGAAGTAGCCAAATTCAATACGTAAATCAACTTCCACATTCATATTCGGGAATCGATACCAAGGAAAACTATAACATTATACTTTTAGCATCGGATTGAAAAATCGTTGGACGAGAGAAGGAGTTCCATAAATACGTGCTTCCCCTCTTATATAAGCTACGTGAGATTGTAGTCTATCTTGCGTGAACCCATTTCTCGTTTTGCTGATTCTCAGATTTTCTGACGCAGTTTATTTTATGTTACATATGAAATGGGACTTCGATTTTTCAAGGCGGATTTGAACTTCCTATTTCTATTTGTACTTAAGTCAGACACCATTCATACGTTGTGGGACTCATATTTAGGTTTATGTATAAATACATAAGTCTGAATGAAAACTGGTTGTGATTAATTTTAATACAGAATGTAGTTCTGCTTTTGAAATGGCATCATGTGATTGCCGAAATATATCTTCCAGGCGACAAGGTAAGCCGATTACTTTGTAAAGGTGTGCATAGGTAGAGGGAATAGAAACAGAACGTGTTCCACTTTCTCCTTTCTACTTGCGTCATCAACACCCGTAGGACACTACAAGACCCCTTTATTAAATGCTGTGTATATACCATAGATTAAATTCTATAGAATATTATATTTTAAGTTTTTTTAACCAGTTCATTTTTTAGGTACAAGTATTTAAGATCACCCTAAATTAATTATTTGGTAAATCGTACTTCACAGATTTGCTAGCACACCACCCATCTAACTGTATATGTTCCGCTTTATAAAGTCATTTTGCAGTGACAAAGAATTTTAAGTGAAAAAGGGCTCCATAATAAATAATTTTATAAATATCATAATATTTTATGCAGGGTAAAGCTACGAGATATTACATAACTTGCAAAGGCTAACCAAATTGACTTTTAATCCTTTGAACGGAAGTTACTTTTTGAGTTCAATATTAGCTCGTAAAATTAAAAACAATTTTGAAAGAGCATTAATATGTAATCAGTGTCTATTTTAATCACGTATCAGACAAGCATACCAAGTCATACAGAATCACTAACATTCTGCGCTCAGCACATTGTGAAATCGTGTATCTACCGCACACAAACATAGTGCATTCCCAGTCTACTAATGAGCTTAGTCTGTAAGAATGAGATGGGTCTACTCACAGCAAGAGCGTTGAGACTGCGGGATGCATCTCTAGTAGTAATTCTTAGAACTCGTTTTCTTTCGAGGGACAATCATGTTCTCATACGAAGGCATTTTGAATTTAAACCTTGGAAAAATCTGTACATATAGTCTGCTTTCGCTAGGAAGTTTATAATCTATGTACTAAAAAGCTATACAACATTTACAAGCCTACCTCTACTTTCTCCCAAAATTGTATATAATTTGAGAGGATGTTCAGATTCAATGCATATTTCTCTCTTGTTCATGTTTAAATACGAACAAGGAGTATTTTTAGCCCGTGCCAATTTCATTTTCTGACTTAATCAGGTGAAAGCTGGAGAAAGATATGGAGAAAGTTCTTGTGGAAAATATGGAGTAGAAGTAATGAAATTGGCACAAGGTTCGTAGAAGCATCTTATCATGTCCCGGTTTCATGTTTAGTGTCCTTTACTATTCAAGAGGTCTATATGCAAAGTGCAAATAATAATGTAGACATGCATAGCATACATGCAAACTGAATGTTTCATGTATTTTATATAAAGCCATTTAACGAATTATCATGAAATCACGAGGAAAGCCAGAGAAAAGCTTGAAGAAGTAACGTAGGTTTAATTTGCCTTCCAAAATTCAGTTTGAATGTAATGCACCACCAAAAGACAGTCTAGAAAAGTTGGGAGTTTTCTCCAGACGTTATATATTATAGACGAAAATTAGTGTGAAAATGCTGGTGGAAATACTCAAAATATTATATGTCAGCCTGCAATCATCTGCATGAACGCTTTGTCGAAATGTAAAAAACTTATATTTCTACATAGGAAGGATATAGTTATGTATGTTGAAGACCTAAGTACAAAAGCACTTATGCAAAATCAAAACAAAAAGCTCGTAAAAACCTCCCCAGGGAAATGATTTCGATTGTTATCAACTTTCCAAATTTTGGAAAAGCTTGAAGAAGTAACGTAGGTTTAATTTGCCTTCCAAAATTCAGTTTGAATGTAATGCTCCACCAAAAGACAGTCTAGAAAAGTTGGGAGTTTTCTCCAGACGTTATATATTCTAGATGAAAATTAGTGTGAAAATGCTGGTGGAAATACTCAAAATATTATATGTTAGCCTGCAATCATCTGCATGAACGCTTTGTCGAAATGTAAAAAACTTATATTTCTACAAAGGAAGGAAATGGTTAATATGTTGAAAACCTAAGTACAAAAGCACTTATGCAAAATCAAAACAAAAAGCTCGTAAAAACCTCCCCAGGGAAATGATTTCGATTGTTATCAACTTTCCAAATTTTGGATTGCTCTCTTTTCCTCTGTCTGTGACTCATTTCATTAGGAAGGATTCGAAGAAACGGATACAAAGATCTACTCGGGGCGACGTTAAAATGGATTGTAAACACAAAACAATTCAAAATAAAATTCAATCCTGGCTTCCATTTTACTGCTTTTTGTAGTAATAATGAAAGTAAAGATTGGTGTGGATATGTGTATTTCCCTTGATAAATGTCGCCCTCAATCCGCAAAACTTGTTCAATTTTATAAGGCAAGAAAGAGCGAGAAGCAACCAGATAGTCTATGCGTTATTATACATAGACAGGCTTATAAAACTGAAACAATCTTAGACTTAAAACTCAAATATACCATAAAAGCCTCTTAACAAAAATGTTAAAGGTCTCAGATAGACATCATTCTACATTATATTTGAATAAGATATCATAATTCAATGCTATTGTCATATTTATCCAAACAAAATATCCGTTTTATAACTATGAGGTTTATACAGTGGATTTTATATTACGTTATTAATGCAAACTTTATATATATTTTCACAGCTTACCATTAAGTTGGTTTACTTGAATACACTCAAAATAAAATAATAAATGACCTATTTTTTGATGGCCATTATGATAAGAACTACTTGTATCAACGAGAGCGTGTTTTATTAGTTTCCCCTTACACAATATAATTGGAGCATTGGAAAGGAAATGAAAAAGAAGTAAAGCCACTCCTTAAAACTAGCAAGGTAATAATAAGAATAGTAATGATCCCATTTGTCGTAATAACTTACTCCAATGTGACGTTATTTGCTTGAAGACAAGTTATTTCATTGGTTTCTATTTCATACCCTCATAAATGCCTGTATTCAAATTCCTCCAATAGCTGCTACTGCAGGTAACTTAAAAAGTCTCAAGAACAAAATATATATGGCCAATGAGACAGCAGATGTGCATCTTTACTTCACTGTCTAGACTTTTTGCTTTAAAGTGAAAAGTACACGATGAAACTGAATGTTTCTAAACCTCATTCTTTTTCTCATTTATTTCTGTACTGTTTTTGAAGCTAATATGCTTCTTAAGTTTGACCATTCTCTGCACCATGGCATGCGTAGGTATGTATAATGCAATATTTGTTTCCTTTCCTGTTCCCGATTCGATTACCAGAGTCACAGGGACTATAGTCATTCTTTTGACCATTTTCATAATCATTAAAATCATCACACCACACGCCAATATTACACACTATCATCACCACGATCCCTAATGCTCTTATACTCGTTGAGTCATTATTAGTGATATTATTTTAGTGGCATCTACAGCCATTTCATTATCATTACCCAAGAGTATTTATGTATTGCATTATAGGCTTTATTGCACTTTCTTGTCGTGAAGTGAAATGAAGCCTTTTTCATTCAAGTGGATTACATACGGTCCAAGATTTTCTATAACTGCTTTTATATTACAGTCACAGAGATATAGATACATACAACTATCATAAAAAAGCTGCTGATGCTGTCATTGATAATGCTAGCAACAACGGGAGTGTGTCCGCCATCTTCCTAGTGTCCTTAACTCTGTACATATGGACTTCATTTCGATACTTTTGCAGTGCATGGTGGTGTCCACATAAAAAATGTGAGAAGTTGAATGTTACGATGCTAATGATGATAATAGTGCTGGCTACTACCATATTTTATACTTCAAACTTCCTCTGCATCCACTTCAATCTCGACTTTTAATATTTAACAAGTAAACTTTATAAATGTACATATTTGTGCCCCCATCTTTTCCAAAATTCAGATATAAACTTTTTGCATGGATACTTCATACTTTTCATAATGTTTTCTTTATATCATATTTGCATGTGTAAAAAGCTAGAGTTTCGATTACTGCATTCTGTTTTCTCCCTTTTATGGCTACTGTTTACAGTAACGTTTATGGCTTGCGCGTACATTCCCCCAATAACCAAGCTCAACAACAACATCACTTCTTTAACGCTTTCCATGTTTTTGGCTGCTGCTGTTTTTGAGGTTTAAGCACTAATTTCATTACCATAACGGTACCTCTTATTAGTTTTAGTCACATACACTTTTCTTTGTTATTACCCTTTCTTATTGGAAACTATGCATTTCAGATACATTTGTGCAAACTATATTAACTACATGCGTGCCCGATTTTCCACATAGTTTCTCATTTCTTTTTGCCAACTCATAACCACAGCTGGTGTTTTGTTGTGAGAGTATCTAATGTTCTGATGTATGTAGTAGAGACTGGTGATTTTCGCTCTTGAGTATAATACTAACATAGAAAAGTGTAATTTAGGAAGGCTACCATTATTATTGATATTTACAACATGTATATTTTGTTTGGATAGACAAGCAAACATAAAAGTGTTATCAACTTGGCTATCATATATACCAAACAAACAGGTCAGAATAATAATAATAGCTGTCGACATACAGGATAGAATTAACCGTTAAGCCGTATGCATGGAAAAATGGAAGTAGGGAACGCCCCATCTCTTCTAGCCATTCTTTTCCCCGAGGTTAATATTACAGGGTAAGAGCCTACACTACTTTCTCTCTCAGACTTTTCTCAAAGAACAACAACACCTTGTCTTGCTCGCTTTAATCATACTTTATGCTGGAAAAGTACTAAAGTATTTTTCTGTTGATGTAAAAGTGAAAATTACAGAGCTAGTTCTTACAGTCCACTCCTTTTTTCGATGACTGCTTTCCTTACGCCGTATTTGTAGCTGCCAACTTTTTGAGCATTAACCATTATTTTGTGCATTTCAGTCTGTACGCCTCCACCAGGTTTGGCATTTACCTTTATGTAGCAGAATGAACACAATTTGATCGTCAACAACACAGTTTTTAAGATAATCAAAGTAAATAGTATGTCCTTACAAAAATAAATGATTTGAAATAATTCGTCATCTTTCCTCTACCTTTTAGCTTACATACGAGAAACGAAAAAGGATTGGAAGAAACGTTATATATATTTATAGGCCTTTAAAACCCCATGGAAAATATAACACAGAGACGTATCCACGATGCGCAGGTACCTGCTCTGAATTTTACTGTGTTCCCTTGCGCCTGCTAACTTCCGAATTTTCCCTGCTCGCCTACTGCGTCAGTATGAACAGGGCCCCAAGCTCAACTGTACTTTAATTCTAGTTTTCGTACTAGTCACTAGTTCTCTCACGGCCTGGTGAGCCTCACCTTACAATATTAAGTGAACATATTAAAGCCTCTTAAGTTACTTTTACAGCGGCTAATTCATCTGCTTTCCCTTGATGCAAGTGAAAAGCTGCGGAAAGCTAAACTTGCAAC
>JAHZNG010003244.1:0-14442 GCA_027744375.1 Orchesellides sinensis
GGAATGCTAAATGACACATTTTGTTTATAAGTATCAAAACGTAATTAATAATTAAATCAAACGCTCCTTCATAATCAAGTATACAATTTGAGATGTAAAATGATATGAGAAAAGTAACGAAAAACGAGAAGCTCAACTACGTCAAAATCTCCGGAATCATTCATGGAAAGCTTTTACAAATTTGTTTTTATCTATTCTTGTAATAAACCACAATGCAATTATACCTATGTAAATAATATGACATTTTGACAGACTTGCCTTCAAAATTTACTTTAATCACCAAATAAATTCATGCCTTTAAATACTTCCGATGTTCAATGATAATTAAAAGGGTAATCTAATGTGAATCTATGAATTGAAGACCGTTCTTTGTGATTAGGAAAAATTATATGCTGAGCTCATTTGAAATTTTTAATAAATATACTTTTGATTGACACTGACACTGACTGATATTTACTCATGGCCAGTCAGTTAGTAAGACGGTTTGTTTTCCGGTTCCGATTCCAGATTTCACAAGATGGTTAAATACAAATTATGCACTCACAACTTACTTCTTGTCAATTGACTATATAATTTAAGTATGCCTGATTTCTATTATACTGAGTATATGAATCATATGAATAAATTCATATCAGGCAGAGGCAGGAAGATTTAGATCACGTAATTAACTTTTTTCCATCAAAAAAATTAAACTACATCCTTAAGTTACTAATAAACTTAGGTAAGCTGCATTACTACTCATTATCATAACGATTAACGATCTTGCGCAAATTTAATCCAAATTTTCATACACAAGTTTCCCCTACAATTTCCTCAACATCTTCCCCATCTATTTGTTTTAGCTTAAGGATGTTATACTAAAAGGCACATTAAATCAAATAAAAGTTAGCATTGGAAAATCCTTAAGACGGATGACGGACACAGTAAAGCCCTGATTAAATAAACCAAAATTGTTGATTGTATTTCCTGGTACAACATCACCCACCACGCACTTCCACAAAACTCTTTATGAAATGAAATGGTACTCGATGTACGGATGACGGACACAGTAAAGCCCTGATTAAATAAACCAAAATTGTTGATTGTATTTCCTGGTACAACATCACCCACCACGCACTTCCACAAAACTCTTTATGAAATTAAATGGTACTCGATGTTATCTTCAATCTTAATTTCTGAACCATGTTTACCTTATCAAACTCCCAAGTTGCTTTGTTCCGAACACTTAGAAATCGTATTGCATTTTTTAACCCACAATCAAATCTGTTTTTTAGAAAGTTAGTTTCGATAAAATGCGACTAAATTTGTTATTCGGTCGGTTAGTTATTTCGTTTACCTAATAAACTTTTGATTACACATATTAAATTGAATTATATTTTATGCACTCTTCTTCTCACTCGCTCAACTTGTCTTGTAAGTGAATCTGAATGAATGCCTCCATTTACGTATAAAAAAGATTTGTATAAAAAATGGAAGTTGTATATGACTACAAATATGCTCAATGTTATAATTTTATATTATGTAGATCAAATCTCCCAGAAGGGGAACTATTGGACAGCTGATTTCAGAGAAGAGAGTAGTCCTTTCTTGTGATGTTGATATGTGTTTACGTGACGATGTGAAAGACGTGATGATGATGATGATTTTATTATGGGTTAATCAATAGGATCTGCTCTGCTTTTTTGTCCATGGCCACATCTAAAACCCCTTCCTAACTTATGGCTGCTACTACGCTAGCTTTCCTTTGTGTGTATATTGGCTTCTTCAAAAGCGTTATGCATATGCATACAAATTTGGCTTTGGCTGTCTCTGGAGAATGCTTGGCTTATGAGAAGTTTTTTTTTAGCAAACAAGCCACACACACAATAATCATTTTAATGTGCCCATTAACTAAACTCAGTTAATCATTTGTTAAGTTGCATCTCTTTCGTTTTGCTAATATGCATGCGAAAATGGAAACAAAGTGCTAACAAACTGTATGGCGTGGGTAATGGGATATGGTAATATAATACCACTCTTGGTCATATCTCATGGTTAAATCATTAGTGATTAGCAATTTGGCATTCATACGAATAAATCAGACTTCTGGCCAATTAAGTAGACTTTGGTTAGGAGTGAAAATTTAAGTTACATATTACATGAAGAAAAAAGTGCATATAATGAAATGAATCTACTTTTTTGCAATTGTTGCTGTTGCTGCGATGATTTCGAATATGCAAAGAAAGGTCGTAGGAAAATTACTGTTTCTTGGCTTCTACCTGCAAACAAGACCATCATACTAATTGTAAAAATGAAATTACTAACTACCAATATAAGGAATTGGATCTTCTCGATGCAAGTAATTTAACTGGAATTCCAGAGTAAATACTATTTCTTGGTGTAGTATAATAGAAGGCCATGGATAAAGAAAGAGATGTACGAATAAGATAAATTTAATCTATATTCACACATTCATCCCGGAAACTAACTGGAAGGAAGTTAATCAGACAAGACAATATTTAGTGTTTAGTATTCATGCAAAGGCTAAGACATTTTCCTCCTTCCATCATCCGTTCGCGTTCCCACTTCCCACACATCAACACGATGTATGTAGTATAAAGAATGAATTAGGTGTACGATCGAATTATGATAATAAAAGAAACCCATAGAATGTAGAATACAATACAACGGTAGGTTGTTAAAAGCCAACAAACGCTATGATGAAAGTCTGAAATGTCCGCACCTGTGATTTGGGTTGTAGTTAACTTCTTTTTTTCTTTAACTAACAAAGTTTTGATTTTGATTGATACAACCATTGACCTAGAAATGGATACAACAAACAAACCTAAGTTTCTTCTTAGTTTTTCAATTAAACAATATAATTTTTAGCATAAGTAGGTTTGCTTATATACAGACATCAGTCACATCAGTATATCCGATAATTCCACAAATGAAGATAAGATTAAGAAAGTCAGACGATTTTTAGGCATAGAAAAGGGGCACTTCACGTCCTATTACCTCTGTTTAATTTTGAAAAGAAAAAAGTACGTGTATGAATGCTACGAACTATGAACTTAGCAAACGTTAAATCTAGAATATATTCATATTTATACAATAGGTTTTCAGGAGTAAAATGTATAACTTTTATTGAACATAACATCTATCTCTAATTCTTAACGCAGTCCCCATCTAGAAATCATTTTTTGCACAAATAAATACTGTATTATAATATCATTTCATAGCAAAGAGCTTGAGCATTTATCAAATTCTAGCTGTGCTGTAAAACATGCATTACCAGTCATAAGGTCAGCTTGAACCAACTACTTAACTACTTACATAAGTGCATAGGCTTAACAATAAACCGGGTGTAAGCATATTATGACACCTTCATTAAACACATTGAATTCGTTTACAATTAAAATGTACGTATGAAGAAATAAATCAAATTTTGCGAAACGTTTTTTAAAAAAGCAATAATATATCACATGCCCCACTCATCATCACTGTCAGTCGTTGTTGATGGTATTGAGGCAAGATCAATATTGTTGTCAAACATTAAGCTATTATAATCATTTAGTCTTCTGTCAGTCTTCTGTGTTAGTCCTTCATCTTTAAAAAGGGTTACGATTCCCGACGCATCAACCAATTCATCAAGAGATTGCCCTGTAAATGATTAAACAAACATACAGAAACCAATCTATTAACCTCCATCTCACTTAAGATATTTCTGTATTACAGATATACAGCAACATAGATAACGCAGTAAAACCTATACTCACAATCATGGACAGCTAGAGAATTCGTCAAAGTCTTTTTTGCAGTAGATAGAGCAAAATGGTGAGCTTTTATAATAGACTCCATATTTTCAGTGGGATGCCAAGGGTCTTTAATTGTTTCCAATTCTTGTAAGTTGCCTTTATACAGAATCCGACAATGTTCACAGCTGGGAGTCCACTCAAAAGTAAAAAACGTCTCATATTTCCTTCGTATAATTTGATTACATGAAAGGTTTAACCTGTAAAAATCGGGATTAAATATATAAAAGTAAGATCGTTTTTTGGGAATATGTACTAAAATTCATAAACGCGAATTTCCATACTTTTCAACACGGTTCTTGGGCTTCATTGAAGTTGCTTGTACTAGCATAACTACAATAGCTGTTACAGTTCCACGATCCGGGTTAGCCTGAAGTAAATACAGTAGTAATTTAATTGAAAAAAAAACTTTTTAATAACTCAAAAATTGTTAAATTAAGTCAAATCTATGGAAAACTTACATCAGCAAATGCGAGATCAAAGTCAATGCATGAACAATAGCGTTTGTCTGATGCACTGCATATTATGTTGGCAGCTTCGTTACATAAAATTTCTAAATCCAGGGTTCGCTGCAAAACCTGAACAACAGGTACATGGAACTTCTCTGCTTTGGAGTTGCTAATCATCTGCAGTTGTTGATAACCAGCGCCATGTACTTCAAGTGGAAGAGCAACTGGGAATGGATATCCTTGGCAAAGCTCATCTTCTACATCAGTAATAACTGACATGTTATCATCTTCCTTCTGGATATAACTGCGAAGAACTTTTGCTATGCAATTAACTTGAACGGAAACAGTTGGCTTTGCATGAGGATGAATTGGAATTTCGATAGTCTCCGACTTTTTTTGTCCTTGTGGAAACATGTGACTAGAATACTCTTTACTGATATCGTCATCTTTTAGTTTGCTAACGTCACTTAAATCAGCAACGCCAATATTGTTGTTCGGCGACAAAGCAGAAACCTTTACTTTAAAATTATTATTTAAAGGTCTTAGAACATCTGAAACAAAAGGTTCATTCACGTGATTTGGTGACATGACTGGCGACATCAAATAATGAGCTCGAGGTGATTTTGGATGGGATATATCTGCATATGACCCACGAGGACTTTCACTGCCTGCTGAGGTGTTTTCATTCTCATTTCCTGGGCTTCTGGGATTCGAAAAGCTCACCGTGCTTCCTTGAAGTTGGGAATATTTTGATTTGCGACGTGTCATTTTTAAAGGAATGATATTTTCTGCAGAAAGGTCAGCGTCGCTGAATTCATATTTTTTATCGGCTAACCGTCGTTTTCTAAACGTTTTGAATGAAGAAACTTGTCTTTCAACTGAAATGTCTTCGAACCGCATTTCGAATACGTCAAATGCAGAATGGGTTTGATTTTGACTGGTATCAACTCGCTGAACCTCTTCAATGCTTTTTGTCGGGCTGGGAACTAAATTCGTACTCGTAGCAAGATTTCCACTTGAAGTAAGGGAATGCGAAGATAGCCGTCTCTTAAAAAACTTTCTTTCTTGTGGAGGAAGCATTAATTTTGAGGGGCTCACAGTGCAATCACTTAGTTGCTGGTTATTGCTCGGTTCCCCCCTACGTGGGCTCCTAGGCTTGTTTAGAAATGGCGGTGACATTGGTCCATAATCGCACCCGGACACAGATTTGGGTGAAAATAAGTAAAATTCTGAATCTGTTGAGCCCTGAGAAAGTCTACGATGAGGTCCTTCTACCGCAGCCTGGCTATGAGATTTGCTACTACAAGAGTTTGGAAATAATGACAACAAAATATCCAAAGCATTAACAGAAATAATGTTTTCCTCTCCTGCGCTTTCTGATTCTTGAGCTGTGGACTTAATTGCTGCTATCGCTCCCATGTTGGCATGCGTAATTTTCAGCCACATATCGCAACGTAAGGGTACTCTGGTGGTACTTATTTCTGCAGATGCAGCTGGAACTACAACTGTCTCTACTTTAACTGGTGGTGGGCGAACTAATTTAAAGGATACCATGTGGATTACGTTTCCTGTGTTGAGCAGAACTGTGTCACGAAATCTCATCTGAATATCCGCATTAAATTTTGGATATGGTGCAACGTGGTCATACTTCAAATGCAAAGTGAGTCCATGCAAAATGCAATTAGTTCTCTGCCTTGAGCTAACTGTTCCATCTAAATCAATAAAAAGTATCATTACCAGTAACAAATTAATAACATACCTAGCTACACAAACGTAAGAAACAATGATGCATACCATCTTCAAGTTCGTCTTCGTGGATGTAAACGCAGTTTGGACAATTTTTTGCATCAGGTATAGTAGTAACCGTTGCGTAAAACGTGTGGTGGCGTTCTGAATCTGGATTCGCACTGAAATTGTAAAAAAATACCAGAATCTGTAAAATATTATTCCTCTCTGTCTTTGAAACAGGTAAGTACACTGTACGCTATCTCGTGCAACTAAAGCATACCTGTGACCCGTAATCAGCAAATGATTTTCATCCATATCCCACTGCGAAATTTCTATGAGTAAATTATTATCATATACTCCATTATTATCAAACAAGCAGACTTTTGAAACTTTGCGAATCTTCTTGTACGGAGTAAACAGCCAGATGTGTAGGGTGTACATGTAGCTTCCATCAGAATCAAAAACTGATGCTCCAAAATTTTCACTTGGGCGGCACGTGTATGACAGTAAGTAACGTCCACAGTTTGTAAATCCCATGAAGATATTTCTGTTCAGGGTGAGTAAGCAGTAAAAGTAATTAGTTAATTAGATTCATCAACCGACGCCCTTCCAACTATAAGTAATAATAATTTGGTATTTAAAGACTCACCCTGCTTCCAACGCTGACGCAGGTATAATTTCTTCAATTGGCATACGCAACCTAGCTGGAGCCCCATAACTGCCAAACGGATTATTCAGCTTGTGAAGAGATATCCCGTGAATCTACCAAAAGCATCACTTCAATTGGCATACGCAACCTAGCTGGAGCCCCATAACTGCCAAACGGATTATTCAGCTTGTGAAGAGATATCCCGTGAATCTACCAAAAGAAACGATCATTTTTATTATTTTTATTACTTTCTTTATAAATGCATGGTTTTAAAAATATAACGTCCAGACAAACTTACTTCACGACGGAACAAATTGGTTGTAACATTGTTATTACTTGTAAGTGAGCAAGTTTTTCCCAACTGTAACTGCCTACAGCCTATCACACTAGTTTTCATACTGACGCCATCCAAATTATTACCATTTGGTGATCCCAGGGACTGAAACATTTTTTTACTCGGATGGTGATTTCACACAGAAATCCTGACAAACCATTTAATTTTTGTTAAACTAGGCACTATTTTTTATTGCAAGATCGCAACGGTTTCCTTCCACTGCTAACTGCTCCAAAATCGTCTCACAAGATCTTTGAAGTCATTCCCACAACCTCAACACAACTGGCACGAAAATAAAACAACTCGTAGCACGGTCTGGTCACTACAAGGACACCTGTACATAAACCAAAGGTAAACAGACATTAAATTAAATACAAATATTTACTCAAACTAATTAATTTTTACTTGACAAAATATTTAATCACTCACCATTTTTACTTACTTCCATTGTCCCATTGCATTTATATCACTAATTACTAAGCTAAAATCAACTGAAACCTTTCAAAGCGTCTTTTTTGTCGAAAATGTTCACTTTCAAATGAAAACTGAATGCTGCTCCAACTTGCAATAAATTATTTCCGCACACCGCATCTACTAACGATATGTATTAATATTATGTAAAACTACACGTGTAAACTTGTTACTATTATTGTAGTTAACTTTGTAATAAAAATACTGAAAAAATAGCAAAAAAGCAAAAAACCCTTTTTTATGTTTGTTTTGAAGATTCAAGTATAAAGAGGGTAACAGAATGGAATATTTTGGTGTTCCCTGAACAGATACTACATCTGTCAGCAGGAATAACACAACACATACTCCACATCAAAAGCAAAACAGAGCAGCACATACCACGTATTTACAAGTGCTTCAATACACAAGGCATGCATTTGCATGAATACACATTTTACAGTGAAGCGAAACCAAACTAAAACCTGCAAAATGGGGTATAAAAACTACTAAATACACAACAACTCATTGTATCATACATAGAGAGTGGACAAAGCTTTCTAGCATTGTATTATAAAAAATAGTTAATACATAATACATGCATTGCATATAATGAAATGGTATTTTGAATGATAAAATCAATCAGATAATATAGATAGCCAGGATTAAAGGATGTGCATGATAATTGAACAAGTAGCAAAAAAAAGAAAACATCTTTGTTGTAATTTGTAATAATAATAACGTATTTACCGAAGAACTCTTTTGATGTGTCCTACTTCCTGTTGTAATTTCTCTATTTTCATATGGCGACTTCATCTTTATCTATGTCCCAGTTTCCAGACAAGAAATGGGAAAATAAAATTGGTTCGGACATAATGCACGTTAACAAAAAAATATATGGATACGCACTATTTTAGAGTCCAATTCTTTTCTTTTATTATATTGCATATTTAGTCATATTGAGTACAGTTCAAGAAAAGTGAAATTAAATTTATATTTTTCGAAACTTTAGTATTACATTGCTTTAGTGTGCTGTTTACTCATTAATTCCTCCTCCTCCACGCTCCCGTTAATGACACGCAGTTTGACAACGTTTAAATATCGATGTAGCCACACTGCTAGAACTAAACCAGCCACCCCTTCACCAGCAATTGTAAAAGTTGTAGAAAGTGAGTAGTTCCATGGCGGTTCTGTTCTATAATGACCTAGGGTAAGAAAGCTTCCAAAGATGTACCAAAACATTTTCTTGATTGAATCCGCCTGTTGAGGTAAGTTTCTTTTGGAAACGGAGGAAGTAAATCTCTCCATGAATATAAGGCCGCAAAGCGTTATTGGGAAGTTGGCGAAAAACGTTATTTCCATTTCTGAAATGAGTATGCGATCATAAAGCCACCGTGGTTCAAAGTAATCAACTGGTCGGTAAATGTTGTCTATGAAATGAATCGTGTGGATAAGATGGCTGATTATGTAGCAGCCAATTATACGCTTTACGGAGTTGTTTAACGGTAGATAGTTGCATGTCTTGTCTTTTCTTGAAGTTATGGTGAACAAGTGAATGGCGAATCGTATGAAGGTTCCGAATCCTAGCAGAAACGTGACTCCCATGAAAACCCATCGAGTTGTTGGAAGCTCCTCGAGCTCTTCGTCGGTGACATATTGGCGTCCTAGAGATGATATTGCGTACTTAGGCATTTCAATATTTAGAAATATTAGGTGCTACTCTTTAGCATAAGAGTTAGTTTGAAGTCTAAACTGGCAGTCTTGAAATTATAGGATTTCCTTTGGTTCGTTTTTAATCAATAGGGATCATTGACGACAGCCCAACACTATGTATGTAATTGACAGAGGGAGGAGTATCTGCACAAACTAGTTCAACCAAGGAGACTGCTGAAATATACATACACGTGAAACCTAAAATGCATTATTATAAATCCAACAATGAAAAGGGGGCAAATGTTTGATTTCAAGAAGATAAGCTGCGAATTTTTTAAGAGCTTACCATCAGAAGACAGATAGCTTTTTATAGCTGAAATTGTTAGACTAATTTGTTTTCCAAATTGACTTCGAGGCAAAATTCGAACTGAAAACTGGGAATTAAAACGAAATGATGAAACCACTGACCAATTTGATCTTTGTTTGTAACATACTTTTTAGACAAAATCAATCCGTTTCTGGCTGGACTTACATCTTGCACTCTGTTGTAAATCGTGCATTTAGATCACGTACATAATATCAAAGCTAAGTTTGGCTGTGTTGTTATATGTATCATTCATGTTATCTCAAATTCAGGTAGTTTCACTGCATCAATATGTTAATACATACATACCTATATGCACAGACAGATGCAGAGATGTAGGGTCTATACTAGGTATATTGCTATGTAAGATGAAGGAAGGAGTATTTTGGACTTGGGACTGACTGCTGGACTGGACATGGAGTTTGTTGAGAATTTGGATTTGGATGGATTGGTGAGTTGATTCAGAAAAAACTGATATTGATATGGCATAAAGATGAAATTAAAAAGCTGCTGGACATGCAAATTATGTACTAAAATGTGTGTATTTGTATTTATAATGCATATCAGTCTCTGTAGGCAAGGCAGTAGGGAATAGGGAAGCGTACATATAGAACGTAACGCCCAAGCAGGGTTTTTTAACACCCCACCCCCTTGTACCATTTGTGTCACGAAATTCCAAAACCCCCACCCCCTACGTCACGTACCGAATATGTGATTTATAAATCTTAATGAATGTACATCCATTTTTTATTAAGCAGCGAAAGCGAAACTAAAGATGCATTATGTGATTACCATTGACATGTGTCCGTGGACTCCATAAGTCAATAACGGTTAAACCGAAATTCATGAAGCTTGGCGTTGGTAGGCTTGGCTCATTTATTGGTAGATCAGTACAATCCGGAGGTCAAGTTCGTTAGTCAGGCAAAACGGTCGACAAACAAAACCATCAGGCACGAAAAAACCGTTTTTCCATGAGGAATATTTTGTGTAATCAAAATATTCAAGGGGATAATTATAATCGTCCAACATAATAAAAATATTTTAAGGGTATATTGTTTAAATTTAATCTATGTTTGCAAACCAACCTGAGTATCTCAGTTTTGTTTTTTACCCTTTGCATATTTTTAACACCTTCAGCTACCTCTAAAGGCTCTAACATTGCATTAACTTGTAGAACTCAATTGTGCCTTTCATCACACTTATTCTTAATATTTTGTAACCATTCGTAACTACTTCTGACTAAACTGTCCTTCGGTTGTTATAATTCTGTTGAGAAAGTTTAGTGTAGTCTTTAATAAGGCATTTTCTATTGGTCTCGCATTCGTCTCAAACAGTATTTTCCGTCGAGGCATTTCTTTTGGTAAACAATAAAGCTTCCGGAGAAAGCAAAATTGCCAAGATTTGAGTTCTTCTGTTTTACACAGTCCCCATACCTCCACAGCGAAGAATAGTACAGAACGGCACATTGTTTTTAACAGAGATCCTTGTGTGTCGAAATTAGAGATTTTGCCTCTTCTAAAATGTTCAAACAGTTGTGCTATCGCCTGCTTGGATTTGTTTATAAAAAACTTACACGCCTTGGTAAATGGCCATGTAAAGTGGTAGCGAATCCCTAAATACGTATACGTGGGAACTATTTCTATATCAGCAAGTTTCGCATCACAAACCTATCTTATCACGTAACCTAAAATTGAAACCTACGTTGTCATGGTACGTCCTGACGTATTTCAAAAACGCAACTTTCTAAGATCCTACGCTACGATATGGCACACTTTGTGCAAACAATATCGTATAAAAACATCCGATTGAGATACGGCTCATTTTGAAAAATTGAATACAATTACCTACACTACGCTTTCCAGCCAACGTTAAACCGTCATTTCCACGTTACCACGCAGTTTACGAAACGTAGCATCTATATAAGCTGGGGCAAAAGTAATTATTTGCTTTTTGATCAGATAAAGTTCAGTTATGTCTCCAGTGGTTAAATTTCGTAAAACACAAAGCAGTATGGCGTCACAGGTTGCCACCAAAGAAGGCGACTCTACTTTTTAAAAAACCACGTTTCAGTTATACGATGGAGAGAGATGTATTTTTACTGGAGAATACACTTATCATAAACCCCTTCCAACTTGGGAGCGACAAATGGAGTGAAGTGGCATCCAACATGTCTGAAAGGTTTGACTAAGAAGTCACTGCAAGATCTGTTCGCGACCGGGCTGTAAACTTACTTGGAATTAGTTTACATTTATTAAAACGCAATTGATTTTGCATTGCACTGTTAAGTACAAAGATTTGTTCTACACGCCCTGTGCCTGACTTAAATCCTGCTTGAAATTCTGAGATACTGCTTTTAGCCTTACACCAACTGTCTAACCTGTTGACAAGTAAAGTTGTAAATAATTTGGTTATTGTATTAATCAAGGATATAAGCCTATAGTTAGATGATAACTCGTAGTCCCCCTTTTAAATGATAGGCACTATTAAAATTTCGCACAACTTTTCGGACATGTTTTCTGGATCTGTGGAAACTGAATTAAACATGCATAATATTTGTCGTTTTAAATTCGGGGACAAGTTTTTCAGAACTTCATTCGTTGATTCTATTACAGTAGTTACTACTTTATATACGTTGTAATTTAATTACGATATTAATTGCTGAAATTTGGTTCTTTCCCTTAATTCAAAGTTTTACGGTTTTGGAGATTTTTGTCTCCATTTTTTAAAAATGCTGAGCTTTAGCTCACGCTCCAAATGTTAAGCTACCAAGGCTTGATGTTTCTACATTTGACGTCAAGTATTAAAACTGGGCATCATTTCACGACCTCTTCTTCGTGTTTGTCCACAACAACCATATCATCACAGGAGGCCAAAAACTCTATTACCTAAAGGATGCATTTCATGGAGAAGCCAGTAACGTAAACCGTTCCATGCCAATCACAGATGACAACTATTTGAATACAATTTGATAACAAGCATCAAATCATTAATACACATCTGAAGGCAATCTTCAAAATTAACCCAATTCCAGTAGACTCATCGTCTCATCTTCGCAGCATGTTAGATACTGTGCAAAAGAGTCGACGCGCATTGCAGGCACTCAAACGGTCAACTGAAAAATGGGATAGCATTCTTGTGCATCATTTAGCAGATAAATTCGATCCCGTCACTCGCGAGAAGTGGGAAGCATACCCAACGGCAGGTGATTTACCTACATGTTTTGGATAATTCAACATTTCTTGATAGCCCCTGTCGTGTCCTTGAAGCATTGGCATCAGGGAGTAATACCCATAAGAACCCCAGTAAGCAACATAGCAGGAATGTGAGTTCCCATGTTGTGACTAATACAAAGTGTGTTATCTGTAAAGACGATCATCCTATTTTCAAGTGCAAGTTATTCATTCATCGCGAGGTGGAGCAGAGGATCGCAGAGACAAAGAAGAACTGTGTTTGTTACAACTGCCTCTGTGCCGGCCACAGCAGCAAACAATGTAAGTCAGGGCATTGTCAGGTGTCTAGTCAGAAGCACAATTCTTTACTTTACAAGGACAATGCCACAACAACCGCGGTGAAACAAAAGACAGAACCTAATCCCCCACAAGGACGACAGCAGCAAAGTGAACAAACGGTCACCACATTCTCTAGCCATATATCACAAGTTTGTGAAAATGTGCTACTTGCAACAGCAATTACCCAAATCAGCGATGTGTATGAAAATTAACACCAGTGCAGGCCTCTACATGACTCTGGCTCTCAAGCTTCCTTTATCACGGAGTCTTGTCTACAACGACTTCACCTGAAAAAGAAGCCAAGGTCCTTACAAATCAACGGTGTAGGAGCATCAGCAGTAGGTACGTGTACAGGTTCAGTCAAACTTACATTATCATCCAAATTATCTACATACATGACTAGCTTGGAAGTATACGTACTACCTCGTATTACCTCTGTTATGCCTGCATATAAACTCAAACCTGGCAACTGGCTATATTTAACATTTTTGACTCTTGTCGATCCTAATTATCATATTCCAAGTGAAATTCACATTCTACTCGGCGCAGACATTGTCATTTAAATTTTAAACATTTAAACCTTCCAATTGTCCTACTGAAAATATTTTTCCCATCACATCTATACAGAATATAGACCTTTAATAAAAGAATATCTTGAACTCGGGCATATGAGACGCGTGCACTTACATGACTACAACGATTCTTCAGCCAATTACCTTCCTCATCACATGGTGGCACGACTAAAAAATATCGTGTGGTGTTTGACGCCTCCGCAAAAAATAGTAATAGCAAATTACTCAACGACAATCTGCTCAACAGGCCTAAGCTACAAAGAAACTTATTTGCAATCGTGCATAATTTTCGTTTATTCAGTTACGTGTTTACTGCTGACATCTCCTAAATGTATGAAGAAGCTTCCCGAATTTCTTGCATCTGCTGGGTTTCAACATCGGAAGTTGGCATCCAGGCTTGCTGGACTATAAGGGATTGGGGAAAGCCGCAAATTGAACACCCCTATTAAACTTCACGTTTAGTCCCCATCAGCACAAAAACCCCTTCAGCATCACGTAATGTATCCTCCAGCATCACCAAAAATACCCTACAGCAACACAATGCAACCCCAATGCACGCCCTGTATATTTATTGGAGACCCATAAGTTAAAAATGTAATGAAAAGCAAAAACTGCATTTATTAGCAAAAGAGGTGTATTTATAATCTCTGCACATACATTAAAATCCGAACACATACATAAATGGACATTAATTTAAACGCAAGACATTTATTATAAACTTTTCGTTGACAAAATCGAATTAGCTTACAACCTTGCACACGGAGTATTTTTTGTACAAATCAGTTTTACGTTAATGTTGTTCGGCGCCGTGCCTGTTTAATAGGAACATCCGGAAAGCGAGATTTCAACATGTCATATGTATCTTCGTACGTCGGGTCCGTACTTACAGCTTCAAATAATCCATCAGGCTCATCCGAAATAGATATATCGTCCACGCCGTCCA
>JAHZNG010003245.1:0-17588 GCA_027744375.1 Orchesellides sinensis
CTCTGCTTTAAGGAAAGAGTATCTCTGCTGCCGGTGATAATACAAACTGCTACTTTTTCTTTTGCACCAAAACACTTTCTTGTACTGCGTCGTCTATTTTTCTTGATAAATAATCCATAAACACATAAATGTCTACGTACATTCCTTCTTCAGCCTTTTCATCACTCGAGAGTTTCTTCACCAGTGAAAAAAACCTGCTTCCTTGTCTGTTTACCAACAAGAAGACTAACGTCTTGTATAATGGGGTATAAACCTACATGAATAAATGTACTTTGTTACAATTCTGTATTGCTCCACCACAGAAAGCAACCGCACACACAATCAGAGAATTCTTTTCTACACCGGTGCACCATTTTCAATGGAATCACACTGGAAAATTGTGTCTGCTGGGAAAGGAATGGGGAAACGTTTTCGGAAAGCATTCATACGTTAGATTGTGTCAAACATCTACATTTTGCTACCTTACGTTTCTTCTAAAAAATGAAAATTGGATGCTATTGTGCTTAATGCTAGACATAAGAATTCTATTTTACCCTGTGGTTTGAAAACAATGACTGTTTGCACATTCTTCTGAAAAGAATGCGACAATAATGTAGAGGAAAGCGCAGATTTTCAGCACAAGTTAAAATGAAAACTGCTCTTCAGAAACATTCATATAATTCACTTGACACCTACAGTAATTAAAGTACCTACCTTACGTTATATAAGGCTTGTTTCAACGATTCGCTTGTGCATTTTTCATGATGGCTCGAAAAATGTCCTTTTGGAGCTTACGGCATTATTAAAACAGATAAAGAAGTATATAAACATTTGTAAACTTTATTCTGAGTAAATAGAACCAAATACTTATAAAATATACATACCTAGGCATTTTCTCCTTTTCATCCCTGTTTTATTTTGCGCAACATGTTACAATGTTCAAGTTACTATATATTTATGTTGTTGAACATTCCAACTGCCAAAACTACTTAACAGTAACTCTTTTTGGCATATATAAGACTGCTCTGCTTCTTAAGAACTAAAAAAGACTCATTGTTGTTTGCTGTGTTATTGTGTAACCTCAGAAAGACTCTTTTCTTAAAGCGTCACCTTTGGAAAAAAGAAGTAGAAAACTATGTACATGCATTATAAGCGCTTGTGTGTCTAAGGAAGAGAATAGCTTGCATAAGTTGGTCAACTCAAATGGGCCTTTGAGACTTCACGTTGTATTCTTTTCTTACACAAAAGGGCTCTAAGATGTGCTCGGTTACTGCATGAGCTTACTCATCCTCTCTGGTTAACTTGGTCCTCACCGTCTTCTTCTTGTTGTACGATACACACCATATCACCGTATAACTCTGCTCTTCGAAGCCTCTTTACTATTCCTCACACAACCTCAAACTTGTATCCGGAGCAATGGGATGCGGTTTTGAGCACTTTATAAACTTGAAAAGTAATTCAAGAAAAGTATCCAACTCCCTTGTTGCTCCACAGAAGAAGTGTGTAATATTATACCTTTGTATATTGTGGCAATAATATGTAAAGCAAGAAGATGTAAGGATTTTATTTATGTATCACAGTGTATCTGTATATTTTATTATCATAATCATCATCAGGAAACTGGATAAGTGTACTTTGCTCTTGTCTGTCGCCTTGCATAGCTTGTCACTGTCGACAGAGAGCTGGTCGGTGTGATGAAAAAAGTAGGCAGTTTAGACATTTTGGATCAAGTAGGTACATAGAAACAACAGTAAAACCAGAACCAGAAGCCGGGTTAAGCGGATAAATGAAAACCAGAGGTGATGGGAACATGAGCATACATAAGCCTGGGAGATGTTTCTTTTTCTTTTACCATTCACGACATAACAACTAATCTATCATCCATCTTATACATCTTATTAGCATGCTTCCTCTCATCCCGTTGTTGAACATGCACACGTAATAAGCTTCGGTTAATAGCCGTCATTCACTCACCCAGTTGGAAACAAACACTTTACTTTTCTCTCCTTAAAGGAAACTTTTGTCCAAAGAGTACTGGGTGGCTACTCCGTTTCATAGAATATATCAAAATGTTGTTATTTCTTTGAGACAACAATGTGGGATGATGATGCATGCAAACTAGATCATGATCCTCGTATATCAAAAAACCTAAAAACTTGTTCTTTCCCTATCAAAAGAATTTTTTTACGACTCATCATATCATCCAGCGAACAAAGATGAAAATATAGCTTGTAGCATTGGCTCTTGCACAAGTTGGCGCAGTTCTACGAATGAAGAATTACCAAGTTTTCAAAGTGTTGTGAGTCCCAAACCGCCGAAGGAAACTGTATTTGACAGAATTAATGTAATATATGTACCACACGAAATTCTAAGGGTAAAATTTTTTTTAAAATGATAATACACAAACTGGAAATCGTCCCACTTTTCTGGACGGTGGACAACAATTTTAAAGAAGTAGATGCTAAACGTGCTTTGGATGAAAGTAGCATTTACTCTTATTTAGTTTTGTGCACATGTTGAAGAAACAGAGCTGTGTATCAAGAGATATGTACAAAGGCATATTATTCAAGTTCACAAGCTCATGTTATATTATAACTTTTTATCTCCCCTGCTGACTTCAGAATAATTCCGATTTCTTGTGTTGTTTTCACTGGAGAATTCTTGTTTTTTAAATTCCTATTCTTTTGCGTAGTTCTGCAAACAGTAGCTGTGAAATGGAAATCTGCTTCTGCCTACTTAAAAATTCTTCTCTAGTTCCGCACCGGTGTTGGTGAGTTACCATTGCTTGCCGCCTCCGTTATTACGTGCTACGTTTTTCTCTTTTACTATTGCCATTAGCTGAGAGAATAATATGCATTGGTACAACCTCTTCGTATCTACCGTTTCGTTCCGTGAATCTCTTTCTTCAAAGCGTCCAGATGTTTGATCCAAATAAAGGGAACCAGAGAGAGCCTCTTTTTACACACCACCTTTGGTTACACAGCTTTTTTACACAAGTTCAGATCCCTTTGCATGTCTTTTTTCTTTCTTTGCGACAAGAAAAGGAGAAGAAGGTTGCTTATTCTTCTTTTACCTCCTTTTTCCCTGGAATTCTCATGAGAGCATGCTAACAAGCCCCAGTAAGCAAGTAACCCGGACGTGTGAGAGTGTGTATGTCAGTACATATTAGGTATTGAGAGCTGCTATGAGAGCTTTTGTGATGTTCTTTCTGCCTACTCTCTCGTCTTCTCGCTCTCTTGATGCTATGTACGTGCGTTTTCCATACAGGTCTGCAAGCTCCTGGAATCTCGTCATAAATTATGCATCAGATCGAAGATACACACTCGCAAGAAGCAAGGAAAGTCAGCAGCATCTCATAGGTAGAGGGGCAAGCAACATGAGCAGTCAAGTAGTCACTCGTCAGAAGTAATGATAAGTTATCCACTGAAAATTCTCTTTTTCTTGTCCGTAATGTGTAAGTATACAGATGTAATACCGCTTCAAAGACAAATGTTCTTTGTACTTTCTAACACAGCCAAAAGGATGCTCCGACAAACCGACCTGTCTTCTTGACTGTCTACCTCTGTCTGATCAACATTCTAACAACTGTCTTAAACAAAAATTGGAAGAGAAAAGGAAAAATCTGCCTTCAAACAGAGGTTTAATGCTATTTTTCAGAGGTAACTTTGGGATTCAGCAGAAGAAAGCCAACATGCATAATAGATTGAGTTACAAGGAAAATTTATGTTTCATGTAACATTAAATAGTTTGGTATCCGATAAAAGCATGCAATGCATGTACCTTTAAGTACACAATGTAGGTTTTAATCAATATTGCCAATTAGGAAGCATTAATGAACTAAACTAATTCTTACTCACCACTAAATGAGATGGTCCTCTTATGATAAAGAAGTCAAGGGCTTTTCTCAATACCTTATTCTTTGTTTTCCAGCGGTCTGTAACCTGTAACATATAAAATTTAGAGTTTGCAAATACATAAATAACAGAGTATACAATCGGCAAAAAATAATTACACACTAAAGTATTAATAAAACACTGAATATTTAACGACAGCCTCTTTGCGGCTTGAACTGAGTATCCTTTTCTCCACAACATAGGGAATATTCTATGTAGAATTTAAATAATCCATGATGTTTTGCCACGACAAGTGACAACACTCCTTTGTAATTTCAATTAACTGCCGGAAGCTCCACGAGAGCAGCTTTTGGTAATAATCTAAATGCATGTTTTTTAAATTGCGTCCTAATCTTTGACAACCACCAGTAGCAGTAAAATGCGTTAAAACAGTATGTTAAACCATACGCCGTGTATTTTGACTCATAACAATGCTCCTGGCCTTTTTGCTTTAGTAGACATCAGAAGAACCTACCCACCCTTTGTATGTATGAAATCTATATATTCCGAGAATCTGCTCATATAGTGCGTCTGTTGTGGGTGTTTAGGCTGAAGAAGAATTTGTGCTGAGGCGCAAAAATACTCACTCCCTTGTCAGTGACTTGGTACAAATTATAATGCTAATGCAACGTGAAGTGAAAACGAGAGTAGGTGCAGAAGCTGTGTTGCGTTATTTATACATAAAAGATTTCAACGGGGCTCTCTGAACGCTACTGTTTTCAATTCCGTAACGCAAACATTGCCACACCGTAGTTCATTCGGCTCGGTTGATAAAGAAACTACTTCTTTATGAATTTCTGTACTTTGTTCGAAACGTGGGACCTACCTAAATCAACCTTCCGGACGGTTTCCAAGAAATTCCAACACTTTTAACATTTACGATTCTGGATAATTACGATGCGGTTTTTTGAAGAGAAACTTGTTCTTTTAACTTTTACTTGCATTTGTTCATGCCGACAAAAACCACCAAAATTACGCTTGATATCCCTCAAACTCTTCATACATACGGTCGCAGCCTTTTTATTCAGTTATCTTCACCATTACTTTTGGTAAAACTATGTTACTGCTTAGGCATTTGCCGCTTTCCCTCTTTCGCGAGTCTTACTCGAAGAATGTAGGGGTGAAAGAAAACACTTTCCCGCAACGAGTGCACTGAAGCATTTTTAATTTTGTCCTGAAGCTAGTTTTTCCATGTTTCTAATAAAATGTCAATGTTTCCTCTGCACTTTCATAAGCATCTGAGAGAGACACTAGGAAGCAAAGCTTGTATAAACAAGCATAACCCTTCAAGTCTCAAAGATTAATCCAACCAGAATCGAGTGGTTTTCCCTGTTTGCTGTATCGCTCGTTGTCGACGAGTTGGGCGCTTTAGTTTCCTGAAGAGTCCCACCACGTTCTACTATATACCTGCATTACTCTATACTCTATATTGGTAATGCTCCCACAGCAAAACTTACGTTGGGACAAACGACAGAACTAAATTGAATAGTGACACTATACTATTTTGTATAAACTACATAAATACATATGTACCTAAACGTAATGAATACATAAGTTTTCGTAAGGATGAATACAATTTAACATTTTAGACCTATCGGGTCATAAGATTTCAAAAGTTTTGCTGTAGCGTAGAGTATTTGGTGGCCAACTGCACTAAAGTTTAAAAGTGATAACAATATGCTTCTAGTTAAATTAATATTAGGTTTATGAACAGATATAAATTCACGTACTATGAAAAGCTGCCTAGCATTAGTGCGTAGTTTATAAACTAGCATTCAAAACGTAAGCCTGATGTACTATTCATTCATAATAAAATTCAAACGAAAGAAAACTTTATGCGTGAGGAAGAACGCGTTATACACTTGGGAAAGCAGAAAGCAGGATATTACATTCAAGAGAATTCATAAAACTGTATGCCATCAATCCAGGTTAACTTATCACAAGTTGACATCTAGAAAAAATAATACCACTATAGTTTGATAATGACTTCGTTATCAAAGGCTTGTTGAAGGATTCCCCTTCAACTTTAAAGTCATCTTTCGTCTTTCATAAATAAAACTACACAGGCAGATTTGGTTAAGGGAAGTATTTGAATGAGACATTGACAGGCACAGCATCAAGTCCAATTTCTGCTTGGTTTGTGAAATAAGTCGTGCGTTACTAATGAATATTTTCTATAATTATAACGGTCGAGCTAGTAAATAAAAATGATTACATATAATTAAGGTAATCAATATTATTTCGGTCATTAATATACATAAACAAGAATTATGTATGTACAGAGATGACTGAAATCATTAATGAGAGCAAAAAAGACCTATATAAACGGTGGAGTAGCGACGTTATTGTGGGTTCGAAGTCCAAATTCAAAAGCGTGAGCATTCGTGACAGTTGATTTCGGAGAATTTTCCCTAAGCATTTAATGCTTACATATGCAAAAGCATAAATAAACTGAGTGAGAGTTGACTTATCCTTGTTTCTGTTAGCTCCAAAACCTTGTCACTTTTAAGTCTTGCATAAAAATCAATCCTAAGGCTGCTGGCTCTTAGGTTTTTACAGCATTTATTTCTTCTAGAGGGAACATTGATTGATGCTCAAACAAAAAACAAGTATGGCTTAGTCAATGAATTTTTTAAAAAGATTCTCTTCTAGCGTTTCTCGAAATCAGGATGCACTAGCATTAGCGTTCCAGGGAAAAGGATGTATTCATCTTGGTAGCTCAACCATGACAAAAACGTCGACATATTCATATTTTTTTTTAGTTTAGTTTTCAATACATAAAAAATGCATGATCAGCCGAATGTGAAAGTAGATGCATAACAACATCTCTCAACTCTCTCTCGTCTCGACTTTTAAAGCGAGTCTTGTCACTGTCTTCTTTATTTATGCTTAAAACATGGAACGTCATAGAACCCTTCAATTTTAAAACGAAAAAACGACAAGTGCTATGCTGATGCATGTAGACTGCATCTTCAACCTTAAGCTTAAATGAGTCCTGCTTCTGTTTGCCTTCCTGTCGCTTTCTATAACATATGAAGCAAATATCCTTGGGCAGACACAACAGAAAACATTCGTAAAATGCTTATTACGTTAGTTGTATTACATTTTACAATGAATTCTAACACAGCTGTCATTTTTCATTATGAGCTTCGAGTAGAATTCTTAATTTTACTCGTTAAAATTGTATACATGTTGTTAGAATTTACTCAATAAGATGAATACCCACCAAAGAATGCATGAAAAATGTTTGAGTCAGTAAAATTCGAAATTGTTTAATTTATTGTTCCTGTCATTTCATTGTTGAGCAGAAAAGTGCATCTTTAAAAAGTTTTTGATCGTTTGGGAAATTTTTCAGGCCCATACATTGTACACAATAACAATAAGGGACAATGAAGTAATTCTCAATTTCACGAAGAATACATACAAATATGAAGAGGGTACTTCTCTTCTGTGCAAGTCTTTTGTTGAAAGTAACATCACTTTTAAGGGTCCATGTTTCACCATTGAGCTCAAGTACATAATTTTGCTCTTTTCAAGAGGCTGGCTCCTCGTTTCCAATTGTATTACAATTTCATGAGAATGCAATCAAGTTTGTATATATGAATTACTTGTTCATGATACACTTTAAACATATCTTTATTCCGGCCGACGACCACATTGTATCTTTGTATGTACACAAAATGCAGAAGACGTATGATATGTCTGCCTCCAGCACATTATATTGCATTGCCATTTAAGCAAGTTGGCAACTTACTCTAGCCAGATTACACATAACCGAGCATTAATTTTAATAAATAATGCTTTGCTTCAGGTCTCCAGAGCATGGAAACAGGGATGCGCGTATACGCACATGCATCGCGCATACTTACGGATGAGAAATAATGCTACGCAAAACTAGTGACTCATCAATATTAAAATGACTTGAAGTAAGTTAGTTCCGTTTGCTAAGCTTTAAATTGTAAGCGTGCACTTTACGAGTTTGGCGTGGTTGAAAACGGAAATATTTCTTATTCAACATACCCTCAAGCCTGGCTCCTTCAATGTTCCGGCAAGTTTTAGCTCGATAAGGTATTATAGAGCCATCATAATGGAAAAAGAGAAGTGGAGGTACACATTTGGGTAAATATATAACGATACAAAATGTGCGTGCTTTTGGATTCTCATGAATGCATAACTAAACAAAAGTATGCAATTTAACTTAACTCGTTTCTCGATGCACCTCCTGTTGTAGCATATTGCACACAAATTCGGCTTTCCTATCTGTATGTAAAATATCTTCAAGAGGTTTCAAGAAAAATGGTTTATCTTAAAAAGTGGGAACTATTGTTGCAGGTATGCAAGTAATCTGTGTCTATAAAACCCATAATTTATAACAATTTTCGTTCCTTACCTGCTGCAGAAGCGAGGCATTGCATGTAACATGTAACTATTATTTTCTTTGAGCACTATTTAATAACTGTTATTTACATTATTTAGTATGCAAATTAAAACCAGGTTTTCATAATATGGGATGGATATGGCTTCATAGGTTGTGTGTATGTGTGTTTTGAAACACGATATGTTCTGTTTCACCCACGTGCTGAATACCACATGGAAATTTTCCTTAATTTCTACACTCAAGTTGATGTACGAACTTCACCACATGTATCATGTAATAAATGCAGTAATCATAATAAACTGTCGTTAGTCTACAGTAGGATGATTGCGTGTAATACTCTTTTGAAGTTCAGCACGTGCGGAGTGCATAAAGATTGTGCATAGAGGTGATTTCAGACTGAATAGAATATTTGCATTTCCTCTTCTTCAAACATATTTCTTTTTTCAAGTATGCATTCTGGCTTCGTCTTTCCCCTTGACACTTAACTTTCCTACCTTCAAGGAAAAAATTGGTGTTTAAACTTTAAAACTTTCAACTTGCCCAAATTTACTTTAAGAATTCAAACAGTTTTCCACTTGAAAGCAAAAGAGAAGAAAAAGAGCAAGAGATCGATGCTGTTCACATGTGTCAGCCAGAAGCAAAAGAGGAGCAGGAAGACAGAATATATGCAAAAAGAAATACTTGCTTTTACACTTGGTTACCTATTTGTACTATGGACATAAATGTATACTATGTATACGTTAAGACAAACACTGTTGAACATTAAGAATACCTTAAACATTATCAAGAATGAAGTGAAATTTGGACGTTGAAGAAGATGGAACAAGTCAAAAGTGAAGTCCGGATACCATAAAATTCATCTTGTTAGCTCAAGGAACCCTTTCCCCCTCGTCTCAAGTTGCGTAATGCACTTTTATACATTTCTTGTGCAAAAAAGGGCCCTAAAGTCGTTTTATGTATACATTTCCCAAAAACGAAAAGAAGTCTCAAATATCGTAAAAAGGGAAGGCATACTTAGCATGCATACCAGCAGACAACCAAAGAATCTTTACTGCTTTGCCCCATCTGACTATCCAAGAGGACACATATGCTCGTAGAGAATCCTATACATTCACTTTCTTGACTTGCCTCCTAGTTAACTCAGACGCTGTAAAATGCGGAATTTTATACGATTTTTCAACTTTACTCCAGCTTCTTTTCATTGGAATTTACCTCGATTTTTTCGAAACTACATTTTTAGCCTTTTTTCAGTCTATTTCCAAGTGTTTGCGCTCATCTGCTTCCTCATTCAAATTTTAGATTTCAATCCCTTCTCTTCCCTGTGTACACACATTACAAAGTTTACATTTATAGAAAAGTAAAGCTGAAGGAAGAGGAGAAAAGGATGTGTCTTGTATGCACATCAAGTTTAATGCTTCACAGGTAGTCCCTTTGTCAATGTCCAAGATTCCACTTTCTTTTACAAAAGGGGAGTCACTCAAGATAGGGAAACCTCAATGCGGGAGTGTATGAGTATAGGTAGTCAAAAATACTCTGTGCCCATGTTACGTTACCCTCTCTCTCTTCTCAAGATGAATATAGCAGAATGAGCATCACGAAAAGCAAACAGAACATTGCTACACCCGCTGTATATAAAGGCCATTACGTCAGTCAACAATTGTATTCTACAGACTCAAGTGCCAAATAATTCATGGTTCTAGCTTGATGACCATGGAAAAAAGGTATCTTAGACAGTATTTGAAGAAGGTACATCCATATTCCTTCATTATTCATTATGTATAAAAAGTAATGATGGTATACATCCAATACTGTATAAAAGCATACAGATATCTGTACTTTTATTGTAAACCTTGTAATGTGCGTACTAAATTACACAATATTTTTTTACAGCAATGTCCACTTTGATATTTTTGTACATCATGCTATAATTCTCTTCCTGGGTTCTTTTCAAATTTTCCCATCTCAATCTCAGTAGTAACAGGTCGATGTACCTACCTACCGAGTACCATTTATATTATGTTTATAACTTTCCATTACATGTATTGTGTAACTGGAGAACCCTACGAAATGAACAAGCTATAAAGCCCCACAATATTCTAGGGAATATATAAGGTAGCCAAGTAAAGCTGCTCCAATGGAGCACACCCGAGTTAGTTTTCTTGACACTGAAAATTACCTAGCCCACTACGTGCCCTACATGGAAGCACTTTAGCTGTACCTTGGAATCATGAATAATGGCTTACTCGTGAAGTCTTGGCGTGGAAGGTAAGGAAAGGTTAGTGTTCCAGTTGCTACAGTCACTGTTGCTTGCTTAAGTCGTTTCGGATACTATATGGCCGCTAAGAATGTGCGTCCTACTTGTGTTTTTTATGTAGCCAACTAAAAACTTCTTCTTGGGTAAACTTGGGAAACTATGTTCAGCAAAACAGAGAGCTTTATCAAGTAGTAACAGAGACAATAATAATGGTCTTCTACACTTCTACACCAACAGCACTCATGTGTGTTTCATGTAATATAAAATGCATTCCCTTTCAGTCGTCCTTTGCTCAGAGCTTTTTAATGACAGAGGGATCAGAAATAAATAGATATTATGAGAAAAAGGTACTTGAGGAAAAAAAGAACACAGCTGGACAACATAATATATTGAAATTTACATTGGAGTAGAGAACAAAATCGAGTGCCGGGAGGAGTTTCTCTCATGTTCACAAGATCATTGTTAGACAATAACATTTTCAGCGGATATGAGAAAAAGTTATATTTTACAATTATTGTTTGATTTTTTATCTTAAGTGTGGAGTTGTTAATAGTTGTTCAAAAAATTATATGGATGGACTCATGTGGATAGAGGATTATCGATTATTTCTTCTCAATAAATAAATTCTTCTGCATATAAAAGCAGTTTCATACAAAAACTACATAATTTTCGAAGACGACCAGCAATGAAAATATGCAATAAATCAACTTTCTAGGTCAATGTATGAAAATATGGATGTGTACTCCGTTTCTAGATCGAAATGAAGTAATTAGGTATCTAGTGGCTTTTGAGAGGATGGCTATCATGTGTTATGCAATTTTATCCCTTATAGGGAAAACGTGCACGTGCACCAATGTAATAATGGTGGGATCTTTCTGGAAAATACAATTTTCTGCAAAACCCTTTTAGTATGTGTGTATATTATTTTGCTATTAACGTGGTAAAAATGCGTTGTTAATAAAACAGTCTAAACCCCTGCTAACAGTATAATACAATGCCAAGAATGTGTGTTTCATTTAATGTATTTGGTTGTAGTGTATGCGGATAAACAAGCAACCAGTTTTCTGGACCAGTTTCCCCATCAGCAAGTGGAATGATGCTCCTTGTATGTATGTTCTTTAAGTTGATGAAGGTCGGTTGCCGCACCTCACATTACAAAAACATTCCATTAATTTATCTACTTTTTGCTGTAATTATTTGCTAAGCTTTGTATTTGGATAAAGCATACTTTTGCTACAAATATATAATCGTTTACAAGCAGTGAGAATAAAATAGCAATCTTAAATCATATCTCGGTGTTTTTCCTGTTAAAAAAATAATATTTTTCTCATCGTACCTAAAAGTACCTAACGATGTTTTCCAGCAAAATAAACTTTTACTTCATTACATCTGAATGCCAAGAATGTGTGTTTCATTTAATGTATTTGGTTGTAGTGTATGCGGATAAACAAGCAACCAGTTTTCTGGACCAGTTTCCCCATCAGCAAGTGGAATGATGCTCCTGTATGTTCTTTAAGTTGATGAAGGTCGGTTGCCGCATCTTCTATTACAAAAACATTCTATTAATTTGTCTACTTTTTGCTGTAATTGTTTGCTAAGCTTTGTATTTGGATGAAGCATACTTTTGTACTAATATATAATCGTTTACAAGCAGTGAGAATAAAATAGCACTCTTAAATCATATCTTGGTGTTTTTCCTGTTTAAAAAAATAATATTTTTCTCATCGTACCTAAAAGTACCTAACGATGTTTTCCAGCAAAATAAACTTTTACTTCATAACATCTGCTATAAAAACTCATCAAACCCCTAGTTGTAGTCGAAGGTGAAATTTATATGATATTGTACATGGTATAGCCTAACACAAGTAATAATTACGTATTTTTGTCAGAAGACAAGAGGCAGCCTTGATAGCAGAATGACCTTTTCTTGTAACTTAGTACTATTTAATTGAAAAGCTAGAATTCATTGTTTTAAAATTACCTCTAGCGAGCACAAAAGTAATAATACTTAAGTCATATAATTATTTTTGTTAATAAACTATCACTTTACTTCAAAGTAAGCATATTCTGTCTGTCATATGTATATTGAAAGATTATAGTAGCTTCTTCGCACAAAAAGTCATACAAGACCCAATGATTGAACTTTGAAGTTCTGATTTGGTTTACTGCCACCCTCAGTACATAACACAGTGCAACACCCAGAGATCATTCAGTGGGTACAATCAATCAAAGTATGAATTCACCATTCCTGACAGCAGCTTTTCAACCCTTGTCAGGACATGCGAGATTTTTTTGAGTACATAGAAAATACCAAGTTAAAAAAATTCAAACCGAAAACCTCACCTCATTACCACTCTTGTTCCTTTTATTCACCTAATATGAACACAAGCTCTTGAAAATGCTGCTTTTCTAAAACCGGGAAGTAGAAAGCGAATGTCAGGCAGATGATGTACATGTATTGCATGCATAACAGGCAGAAATAATTAGGGATTTTTTCAAAATCCTCCCACTACAACTCTCAAAGGAAACCAGGAGGCACTTCAATTGAGTAATTCAAAGAACTGTGGTAGTTGTTATTATGAGAGTTGGGAACACGGGAAAAGTATTGTTGTGATTTTCCATTTCTCTTTTTTACATTTTAGCAATGTACATGCGAGCAGTAATCAAAGTAGATGGTTTTGTTGAAGATCTAACTCGTAAGAGATGACGATGACATGTGGCAGTTGCTTGTACACGCATACTCAATGCTGTTTCATACAATAGTACACAGAACTGTTTCGGATCGACTAGTTCTGAAGAGTCCGAATTACATCCTCAAAACCATCATTACCCATTTTTTCATGAATCAAATGACAGCATGCATCCTTAACCAAACCGCCATAAAACTCAAACTATATAAAACTTATATCCCTTAAAGATATATACCTATCCTATTCCTATTTACCCAACATGTTAATAATGTTTAAACCGTGGATTTGAACCTTCTTTTGGGTGCTTATTAGTCTCACATACAAACATGGATTTTACATGTACTTATGTGTGTATATGCATTCATGGCTACCTACTACTAACATATGTAAGGAACACGCATTGAACAAAATGTTTTAGATTTCATCCCACTTCAATCCTCTGGACTCTGGTGCATTTTATCGTCATCGTTTGTGGAATACTTTGTAGAAGCTGATCATTCCTAATGACAGCTTTCAGCACCCTACCAAAACCAACAATATTACAAAGAAAAAGAAACGAAACATTCGACGGCACGAAAGACAAATTCGACACCACGCTACGCATCCTTACTTAAATTTCAGTTTCATCTGACAATCACTCAAGGATAAATCCGCACGCTACAGTTACATGGTTTCCATTTAGACCATTTTTTCAACAAAAAATCAAGAGTTGTTTTTAAGCGAGAAAGAAACGTGAAGGTAAGATACGTATGTCAATGTTATAGATGACAATAAGATATCTGTGAGCATGCTTGGGTAAACGTTCACTTCACACAAAGTCGACCGCATTTGTAGCAGACGTCACTAAGCACATTTTTCATACTTGGCGACTAGCCTAGGTGTATGCTGGCTATGCATGTGTGACGTCCTCAACAGACTTCCGTTTAATGTATCCTATCGACGTACTTAATACTAATGAGCTCCATGTCAATACTCTCTCATTAGTTGACAAGTTTGGAAAACAGCATAACATAAAGTTTCCAGTACAGCGTATTTTGCGTAGATCATAGATTTAGTGCATACATTATAGAGCTTTTATGAATAAATATGTACGCTATTGAATAGCTTTTTTGAAACGTCTCTTTTTATAATCAAGTCATCTTTTTGTTTTTCATCGCCTCCTGGCTGGCAATTTGAAGAAATGTAATTGAAATGAGTCAGAAAAACATGGGTTCAAAGACGTTGAGGATACTAAAGCAATGCTTGTAATAATGATAACGATAGAATTTCATGACTTTCATGTGTTGTGTGTGTAGAGTTGAATTACATATTATGTGCCTGAATCTGAATGAGAACTACACTGAATTTACATAGATGGAAAGGAGGAGATAAGATATAAAGATGGCTTGGTTGTACTTGAAAATGAGTATCTGATATGGAACTCAGCGGGAAATGGAACATATCATTATACGAAAAAATCCTGAATCATCGCCCAAAGCTTTGAATTCCGCTATGTCATCCTCATTCACTGGAAACACGCAGAGAGTACAAGGGAATATATTTTTGGTGTTCTCATTGCTGTAAAAATCTCAAAGAAGATATCATAGTGCACAAAATGGCATGCTTAGCAGTATAAAAATACCTGCGGATATTTAAAACACTGTACATCTTCATTCCTCTTGAATTTTGTGCGTGGAATCTGGGTCTAATAAGTTTAAAAAAACTAAAGGTTTTTATTCAGTCAACGTAGACTGTGTAGTCTAAATGCTTTCATCATTTTGTTTTTAGCGGAATCAAGTATAGAGATGACAAATTATTTCTCAGACCAGAAGTAGTAAAAAACTATTGTTATCCATTATTAATTTTCGAAGATCTAGGTATAATTGATTGAAATATATTTAACCTAATTTGTAAATACTAAATTAATAAGATATTTGAACGAAGTGCTTTCTTTGTGTTTTATATTTATATGTTAAAGTAAAAGTAATTTTATCAATTTGTAAGTGAAAATCATATAGCCTCCAGGGGACAGTAGTCATGTAAAACAGCATATTGTCCGATTCGTGATGTCATGCAGAGTATTTGTTAACATGGAAAGTCGAAAAGGCTGATGTATCTGCATAAGGACAAAATCATGGCAGCACTACCGACTACTTCCTACCTTAATTTGTTCAAGTCAAATAGTTGTCTCTTACGGTACCATTATCTTAAATCTTTGAGAGAAGAACTATTGAAGATAGGGGTGTCCCTAACCAAACACGTTTTTAAGCAATTTCCTTAAAATGCAGGCTTCAAACACAAATTCCTTTCATTTTCGTTGTTTTAAAACTTCAGTTCATTATATGTGATTCAGTGAAAGTATACCACGATGTTTCGTGTTAAGGTGTCATATATCCTTCCATTTTCTGTACTACGACACTGTTTTGTATCAATCAGTATAAACTCCCAAAATGTCTTCGTACCGGAAGGTAATAAGTAATAAAAACACCATCTCTTTGTTTTACGTATCAAACAATGTGACATTGTAAGGTGCTAGAAGCACTCTTCCTGAGAAAAGCCTTAATGAATATATGATTTTGTCTGGAGAGTTATAGACTGGAGAACCTTCCTTCACAACAAGTAACAGAGTTTCAAATGTAACTTATCATAAAAAGTGACAAATTCATATAACACTAGTGAGCCACAAATCTATTACTGTTATGATTATTGCAATACGTGCATACAAATATAAATGAACGTCCTTGTTTTCCCCGTTTCTTGTAACCCCAACAGATATTTTTACGAAGTGAAATAAAACTTGATGATGAAATGACACACTGACATAATAAAAGATTAGTATTTATGAAAGCTAAACACTCCAACGCTTACTTGGGAAGTCTACAATGATCCACCCATGGTCACAAATATAGTCTGCTGAGAAGATTCCACAAAATTTTTGAAAAGATTTAAGAAGCCACAGAGTTCGCAGCTCTCTTCTTTCATTTCATTTCTCAAAACAGCAATGGCCAGGGAAGTAGAATTACTTATTTCCTTCCTCTATTGTCTGAAAGCAACAATCAGTAAAAACTACAGATATATAACATGTAGAATACATATACAAATATATGGAAAAGTTAGATGCGAGTTGGATTACGTAAAACTACTCAAGGTCTACATTGCATTGTATGGTGCATGATGATGGGTCTCATGATAATGATAAAATGAAATAACATCCGTCCTATTGCTTGTCATCATGTCATATATTACGATATGCCCGTTTCATGAGGAATATGATGTGGTGATCACAGGAGATGCCATACACTATTTCCATTTTCTTGTTTCCTCCGCTTACTCTTTTATTAAAGCGAATGCCAATGATAACGGGACAAACAAAAGGAGAAAATGGGCTACTAGTCGACATTTCTCATATATCTTCAAACAATAATGTCCTATAAACAATGTGCGATCTATTTATTATGTAAAATACCATTTCCTTTTTCCGAGGAAAAGCCTACCGCAAATTTTCCTTTGATGTAGTAACACATCCACGCGTCAATATTTTTCCTCTTTATTCGACAATATTTATCTTTTCAATGCGTGTGTATTCTGTTTTTATCTGTGGTAGCACAGTGCAAGAGAGTACATTATCGTATTCTGTTCTCATGTCCCATTGCACCAGTTTCTCTTTTGTAAAATTATTATGATCCCTGCAGCGCACCTGTGCTCTTGTGTTCGTATATAATATACAAAGGCAGAGACACTGTACAAGCTCCAAAAGCAAATATGAGACTGTGTGGAAGAAAGAGATCGCATGACAAGTTATATCTATTGCACGCTACACAGTAAGCAAGACGAGAGGAGCACACAACTCCTGTTTTATATTACAAGAGAGAAAGCTATCTCATATTTTAAGCAGCACATTTTACTTGCTCTTGCATGCGTGACTGCCTCTGAATTTGAATGCATATGGTAGGAAAGGTGACAGGATCAGGAGTCCTCTTCGCATTTCCATTTCCCCACAATGCAAAAACCTCATGGACCATGGAAAACGATACGATAATGTTCCAAGCCATAGTTATCTATATGTATACCTATAAACACAGTGCAGCCTTTGTCGGATGTGGTAGAAAGAAAAACGTGCATAGTTCCTCCAAAAAAAATAAGCAACATTACGTTGATATCAAAAGATATATACGCATCCTTTTTTAGCCTAGGTTATAGCTTCTGTGCAGCGGATCGACCTAAATTTCATCATCATGAAATTTGCAAAAAGAAGAGCTTTCGTTCACAAAAGGATAGAGAATAGATGAGAAAGCCTTTGTTGAGCCTTGTCGAGCTTACTCATTGCTTATTTCTATTGCTTGAAAATTCAACAGAGATGAGACACACTTCATGCCCACACAGCCACACCATGTACTCTGAAAGTTATGTTCAAT
>JAHZNG010003246.1:0-12279 GCA_027744375.1 Orchesellides sinensis
CTTGAAATACGTACGTATATTTTTTAATTTATCTTAAATACAATGCAATTTTAGGTTTATTTATTCATTCCTGAAGAGTTTAAAGGTTATGAAATGATGTTAAAGTAGTGAATTATTTACTAGACCTTTGCTTCCCATCTAAATGTCAAAAAAAATGTGTAAACACGTAGGAAGCAGTAATTGTCATTTTTTCATGCCAATATTCTTATGACTTGCTGGTATTGCTTATACGACGTGATCTTGTGGAGATTAGAGATTCTCAATTTAAATGGAGAAATTATGAATAAATATGATTCTCGAAAGGTTTAATTTCAATATATACAAACCGACATCGATAAATTTGTGAAATATTTTTATATTTGATTGAATTAAATCCATCTTAGTTATTTTATGCTTTATCTTATGTCTTATCTTTTATTTGTTGTCGAAAAGTTTCTGTTATCAGTCAGTTTGGAGTCACTTTGATCCTCTCCTAACATAGTTTTCAATATGAGTCCAGTAACTGTCAAACCTTTGAAGGTTTGGGATATTATGTCTTGTGACCTTGTGATATAAAACTTTAAACGTACAAGGAATAAGGTATGAAAATGTCATCCTTTGGAAGTTTTTTAGTGTACAATATGATATTTATAACAAATTGCTAGTATTTTATTTTAAATGCATGTAATACACTTTATATTCTGAGTTTGAGAAGTAGGAATTAGATTATACGATCAATTGCTCCCAGCATACTTAATATCCTATTCGTCAACAAATCAAGGACAAAATTGGGTACACATTAGGCTCTCGTTTAATCACCTTCCGAATGACGAATACTATCCTCATTACATATATAATATTTTCATGTCATGTTATATTATCAATAGCCCATTAGCCCAGTTGCGTTTTCTATTACACATCATCAAATCAAGGAAATAGCACCGTATGTACAACAAAGGCTATGTCTCTTTTTTCTCCCAAGTGGACCAAAGTAAAAAACCGGAAGTCTAAATTATGTGATAGCTTCTCATAACCGCAATGTAATAATCCTATAGCTCCTTCGTGTCTCTTATCTTATGCAATATAAAATGTAGTCCGCACCTCATTGCAAATAATGAGCGCACCATGAAAACACAAAACTGTGGTGATGTGATGATGAATTGAAGCCGGAGATAGCTCACTATGTACCCAATAATGATAACACTTTATCTTTAGCAACTTTAAACAAAATCCGAAGTAAAAAGAAAGCAATATCTCATATATATTACATGCATAACATACTTAGCAAGCCTACCTTTCATGATGCCGTGTCTCCAATCTCCTCCTGGCAATGGAATAATATGCAATACAGTAGTAATCAGTCAAGTTGTCTTTGATTAAGTAAAGCACAGCATGTCATCCGATTATCAAATCAACAACAACAATAAAAAGATTGTTCCTACCCTTGTTTTACACTACAGCCCAACAATATCAGTAGCCTGTTTAGTATTCAATGTCACCACCGATATGCGGTCTTTTATAAAGTGTGCTATCATGATGCTAACAATACATGTCTTTATTTTATCAGTTTAAACTCACCGATTGTTATTGTTAGTAATGGCCATGCCATATAATATAACAATGCAGATGATGAATAAACTGCAGTATATAACGTTATGGAATAACATGCATGGCAATTTTCCCTTCTGTAAAGCACGTACGCACTTTATTTATACTCACTAACCCGCTTCCTCTTTTTCTCATCCCCTCATCATCATTTTATGTAGTTATCCTACCGACCGACTTGCTCTAACTCTCATTAGCCATTGTCTTTATATACATACATGTTGATTGTTGTGACTTACTGAAGAGCCGGTTTTTCTTCATGTAATGCATTTCCGGATGTGGATCTTCCTGCGCACTGCGTTTTCCCTGTCAAAATGATGTTGTAGGGGTGCTTAAGGTGCACTATTGAATACTGAAAAATATATTTTTCCCATAACAGTTATTGTATTCATTCCCAACGTATTTTTCTTTAACAATAATGATTCTACAATTACGCTTACCACTACGGAATAATCAATAATGCTGGTATTATTAACAACAATGACTGTAATACATAATAGCTAAGGTAAATAGTGGCGTAACCCTTTTTATATTTTTTGCATGTCAACCCATGTAACAAGTTTAACGTTTTATATTGTTTCAGAAGGGTTGCAAAAGAAAAGGTTTATGCAATTGAAACAATCAAGTCATACACTCGTATGACACGGTGAAGGCAATGTCAATGTCAGAAGCCACATATAATTACACATGTACCGTAGTTCAGAATTTCTTCAAAAATTTCTTAAATTAGGAATTTCGTGAGTAAATTCTATTTTTGAAATGTGAACACAAAATATTAAGAAAATTATAAAATAACATTTTTATTTTTTAATAAAAATAAATCATGAGACTGAGGAAAGGTTCAAAGTGGCTGCTGCTTTTGGCCCTGGTGGCCTTTGCCAGTGTCCTCCAAGAATTTCCTGGAGTGGAGGGATCATCGTCGTCATCTAAGAAAGGGACAAAAAAGGCGTCCTCCTCATTGCATTCTTCATCTAGTCGGAGCAAATACTCAAGAACTAAAGGTCACAAAAAGTATTCCAGTAGTGCAAACAGTTCAAGTGGGAGTAGCAGTGCAAGTGCGTCGGTGGAGTTGGGGGATAAAGTGAGTGGGATCAACGTGAGTGGACTGAGTAAACTAAATGGAGCTGGTAGCGCCCATTATTCGAAAGTGTTTAAAAAGGGTCCTTTGTCAACTAAGGCGACTAGTGTTGGAAGTGGAAGTAGTTATCACATAAGTAAAAAGGGTAGTGGTGGTGGTAGTAGTTCTAAGAGTTCAAAATCTAAATCTAATAGTGGTAAGGTGACAATTGTGACGCCAAAACCGACAATGACAACAACATCGACTGAGAAAAGTAGTACGACGACAGGGACAACGACTGAACCGACTACGATTAAAAGTACGACGACAACTGAAAGACTGATGACGACAAAGAGGATTACGTCGATGCCAAAAACGGGAAAGACAAGGACGAGAGTTTCATTTGGGTTGGGGCATGATACAGGAATACATGCAAGTAGTTGGGTAGGTATTGACAGTACTGGGTTGGGGATTGGGGATGGGGGGAGTGGTACTGAAGGAGGGAGTGGTGGGGTTAGTAGCAGTATGAGCACGATTTTCTTGGGAGGAAGTAAAGATTATCGACCGTTGGAAAGGTATGTTTATATTTTTATTTTCAATCGTTTTTGTAAAATATGGCACCTTTCCACGCGCCACGTTATTATGGAATAGATATCCTGTTCAATAATATCCATCAAAGAAGATGCTTGGTACTCCAAGCTCTGGTACAAGTTGAAAGGGTATCTTTACCTGGAAGATGTTTTTGTTAAATATTACGTTGTCCACAAAATTAGTTCTGAGTACATAAACATGGTATTTAATACAGAGGCGGATTGTATGCAGATGGACTGGACTTGGACTTCGCCAAGGTTTACCCAGAAGAAGTAACGGAGGTACAAAGCCAAAAACACATTTAAACTCATACGCTTGAGGCATACGTAATGTAGAAAATGGCAAAGTTTACAATTTAATTAACTTTCACATAACATTTTTACTTTCTACTTCTATTGCATCATATTTACATATTTAGACGTGTGCTAATTTAAAGGGGTTTACACTTTTAATTATTCCACATTAAAGTTTTTAGTAAACGCTTTTGGCTGTACAATGCAATTTATTTTTCAAATATGTCAGCGTTAAACTTAAGAAGTCATCTGTATTTCATTTGCACGAATAGCTTCCGATGGTGACGAATACAAACGGCAATGGTTTTAGTCCCGTAATGGTAGCTGCAATCAATCATGACCAGCCTCCCTTACACTACGACACGTTTATGGTGAACGGAAGGGTTGCAGAGTTGGAGAAAAAGGTTCAATAAAATTACTAAAAAATGATGAAATGGCTTTTATCGTTTTTTATACTATACGATTTGATTTGATGATTTGGATTTGATCAATTGTATTGTTATAAACCATTGTATAATAATGCGTGTTTTATGAATGTGCACTGTAAAATGAATACTATGCTAAACATGGCTGATCGATAAAACACAGATAGGTGAATTGGAAAGGACGATTTCGACTATGCAAAAGAACATCGAAGTGTTGCAGCAAAACACTCAAGTTATTTCCAAAGGCTTTAACATACTCTCCGGAAGAGTGAATAAGGTCACTGGTGACTATGAGGTCGTTCACGCCAAAATGGAAGAGCATAAGAAGAGTCTAGACGAGAAATTGTTGGCTACAGAACAGGTAAATAAATTGACCTATTGAGCATCAAATAGCATTGAAATTATGCTATTAGTTGTGTCTCGCGCCGATTCCAGAGAGACAGTTGATACGTACAATAAGGGCTGCTGGAAAAAGATTTAATGGATTTGGCGCGTGACCCACTTTAATAAGAATATGCTTTCAAAAGATGTAATTTTATTTAATTTTAATCCAGAATATGACTTTGGGCTTGATTGCTTTAAAACTGGAGACGAACACGGAGCTAGAAGATATTAAAAGAGCACAATTGGAATTGCTTGCAAATTCAACGGCAATGAAAAACGTATTTAAAATTACAAAAAAATCATTTTCCTACTGATTTTTATAAAATTTCATCTAACTAATGCAATTTGGTGGATCAGGAGACAGATGCTCGGCATCCCGTTGGAAATCCTCAGCGTTGTGAAGAGTTCATCCAGAACATCACACTGAAAATGGAGGATTGGCAAAAGACGTCCGCAAATGAAACCAAACTGGTTGCCGAGATGGTTAAAGCTTTGGCAGAAATATCACAAGGAGAAAAGCTGAAACTAGAGAATCTTTCAAATTACTCTCGAAAAGAAATTGAGAAGCTCGGAGATTTACTAGAAAAGCAAAGCGTGGAGCACTCGAACGAATGGGACGCCATCACTACAAAGCTTAAAGCTTTGAGAATGGTGAGGGAATAGCAGATCGAGGACTTCCACGCTTTTTGGAAAAGTTTGAAAAAAGTTTAACGTAAATGATGTGAATGTGTATTAATTTTTGTAGGAAGTTGAAGAACGCGACAAGAAATTCTTAGCTGACATTGGGGACGTCAGGGGAGGAATTCGCAACTCTACCAAGCATTGTGATGAGGAAGTACGACGTGTGGAAGAGTCACTTCTTGAGCAAAACATGGCGCATAACATGGCCCACGAAAATATTGCATTGAAAATCGATGAGATGGCGTCTGCACTGGAGCAGAAGGCGTCGCTAGACCCCCAAGCAATTAGTAGAAGAATGTCAGGAACCGAAGCAAATATTACTACGTTGTTTGCAGCAAATAAACAGTTTTTAACACAGTTTGCGACTTTGGAGGAAATGAACGGATTGATTTTGAGCAAGATTAGTGATCTGAGATCGGTAAAGCCATTGTCACCTTTTAACTGGCACTGGGGAACAAGAGCATCTAAATGCATGCAATTAATATTTTTGGTATTTTAAATGGGCTAGGTTCATAAAAATGATAACGCCACTACAAAGAAAGAGCTATTTGAAGTTCAAAGAGGGGTCTCCAAACTGGAGCATGACAGCAGGGTCATTCTTGATAGATTGAGAGATATTCAGAGCAAGGTTGACCAAGCTCGGGAGGAACAACTGGATGTGGGCAGATTGGGTTTGGTAAGAAACGAAAGGCTTTAAGATTATTTAGTAATTTAAGGGTGATGTTAGTTAGTAGCTTGCCTTTACGATAAAAATGTATTGCTGAGACTCATGGTATGAAATTGTGAAGGGTGACTTGGATATGGAAACGCCAAAGCCGACTGAAATGTCCTTAGCAATGCAAGTGGAAATGGGTGAGATAAAAGACAGGATTGTGACGTTTGAAGAGAACGTAGCAGAGCTCTGGAGGAGCCATAAGCAAATTAAAGAAACGTTGGAGCATAATGGTGACATGATGACTGCACTTCAAACGGTATACTTAACTATTAAATAAGTTAAAAAATATATTCTAGTTTAGCTTTTTAAATTATTCAATCCAGAACTTGACGAATTTTTACCTAGTGCATAATTGACCTTTTAATATCCTAAACTTATTTTGGAGTGGCATTTGGAGTACACCTATTCTATACATTAAGATATCAATGATTGATACTGATAAGGCTAACTGATACATGTGTACCTTCACCTTCCAACAGTGGTTGTGATGGGCATATTTTTGTTTTTGTATTTTGACCTAAATGTTAATTATGTAGGCTCACTTGGCGGATCATGAAGACGTGTCCCTTCAGATCATGGAAATCAAAATAGCATCCAAGCTTCTCAGTGAAGTTATTCGCAATCTATCTAAAAATATGTCCGAATTCGAAAACCGGGCAGTTGAATCATCACCCAGTCCAGAATACAGCATTGGGGTACTTAAAAAAATTAACCCATGGATGTATACACCTATGTCTTCATGCTTATAGCTGATTAAATCTGGTTCTTTGTATTAGTATGCCAACTTCAGCTCAAGAATGGGAGAGTCTGAGAGAATGGAATCGGGCTCGCTCAGCCTAGACTGCAAAGCTATGGAAGATGACATTAGCAATTTGTGGGAGTTGAGCAGAAATATTTCCAAGGCTCAGGAACTGTTCCTTGTCAAGCTTCTTGAAATGGATATGGTATAATATAAATACACACATTAAAAATATTCAATTATTACTAATTATAGCTATTTTTGCAAAGAGTTCATGAGAGACTTTCCTTTCATATTATATTTTAGGAACATGAAAGAGACAATAAGACAGTCCGCCAACTGCTTATGTTTGTGATGAACAGAACGGAAGACTTTTCCATGCAGTTTTTAACTGCGGATGAGCGAATCAATAAAATCTTACAGCAGTTTGAATTCACTGATGTACGAATAATTAAATGCAAACAGTGTTCATAAGTAAATTGTTAGTATGAAGTTTTCATATAAGGTTTGTGCTTTTATATAGGCGGAGCAAGCTAAAATGCGGGAAGAGTTGTTGAACATTAAAGATCGTTTGGCGTCAGTTGAAGAGAATAATGTTGCGTTATGGAAGGCTAGTCGACATTTGGAAAAGGGACAAGATGAAATTCAGAACAACGTCGACAATATAATTTTGGTATGCTAACTATTGCACAGGCTGAGAACCTCTTCTAATCTACCACAAAATTGTGTTTATTAAACATCGGAAAATATTTTAGGTACACAAAACCGAAGCAAAAAATCTGACAGCGGACATGTCCAATTCGAAGCAGAAACTAGAGAATATTTCCACAACGATTTCCACCATTAATGAACGTGTCGGAAATCTGGAGCTTATCATGGAAATGGATTCTTCAGTTAGTTAATTTAAAATGTCATAATTTTACAAATGAATTGACTATATGAACTTGATAAAACTTGTATGTATAAATTATACAGAAAGAGTCATCCTCGCATATGAATACAACAGAACTTAGCCAAATCAAAGCAAGACTGGCTGCAACTGAGCGTGACGTTCAGGAACTTTGGAAAAGCTCAGAGATCCTCTCGTTCCAGCAACAAGTTTTTAATGAAAAAGTTCGAGAAGTTCAAACAGTTCATGAGAACGATACAATGTCAGCGGCTGTAGAGCGTATGAGGAATCAGTTGGAGACACAGAGTTTGAATCATGCCGTTGGAAACATGAGTACAAGGCTACAAACCGTGGAAAAGGTAAATATATACTTTTTTCAGTATTTTCAAACAAAATAAGTGTCAACATTTTATGAATAAAAATTACTTAATTTTTGTTTATAGTACACGAGCCCGCCATACGAGTCGAAAACAATTGAATTTGAAATTAACAACTGGAACGAGGCGCTAGCAAGTGGACTCAAGAATCAGCAAGTTCTTTACGACATTGGCTCCTTACTGGATCTCCCAAGTAAATGGAGGACTTTTGTGGAGCGGTCTGGAAACTACATTTCCATGTACAATTCCCTTGTCCAGTCTGAAAAGCCTGTGTATAATGAGTTCACTGTAGAAATATTAGACTCTGATGGTCGCGTCTTTTCAACTTGTAAGAAAGAATTTTTAAATATTGTATTTCCACCTTCATAATAACTGAAGCATGTATTGAAATAACACGTTGTCAAAATAATTTCCAGATGGACCTGATATGCATTTATACAAAGTAAATGAGAAAATCGGTTGGTCCAGCATGATCTCAATGGCTGCCTTGCAAAATCCTTCCAATCGTTTAGTCACAAATGACGCGTTAAGGTTCCGACTTAGAATTAAGCTTTATCCGAATGGCAAGGCGGATGATACAGAAGTAAAATAGATTAATTATAATATCAGTAGGTATAAATTGATGTGGACTTCACTCAAACGAACTATTTATTGTGTTAAAGATCACAGTAGGCCCATCAGAAAAGCAGCTTATCCAATGGGAGATCTCTGACGTTGCCTCTATATTTAAAAGGGAGATTGACGAAGATCAGGCCTTTGTTGATCTCCACATTTCTAAAGAGTTCCAAGCGGGTCATTACTGGGGTGGCAAGACAAGATGGAGGACGTCCCTACTGATGCGTGAAATCCATCATCAGAACTATCTAGGAATCAACATGGAGCTTCTTCACGTTGACCAGAATTGGAGGGAGCTGATAGCGTCATATAATGTTACTTTGCTGGACGCTCATAACAGAATAGTGAAAGAATTTTGTACGTGCACAATTTGTTTTAAAATTTTAATATTTTTCAAATGTAAATGTGTCTCATTTTTGTCATTTATATCTATTTTATAGCGATTGCATCCAACGATTTCAAAGCCGTGTCTGCAAGACACTCCTACTTCATGCTAGTGAAAGACGTTTTAGATGTTTTGGAACGTGGGGATAAGCTCACCATCAAAATATTCTTTGATTTACAAGCAAGGAAGAGGTCGTTCGATGTAGAATTTATTCGCACCTAACGAAGCACTTCTTAATGAGATGGGGGTATTATAGTATAGTGTATAGTTTAAAGGGGGTATTAGTTGTTAGGCATAATTTATGTGTTGCTGTTTGATTACAGATCTTGTGTTTACATTTATTGGGTAATTAACTTTGTGTACTTATTGTAATTGTGGGTCAGGGCAAGATTTTTAATTAGCTGGACAGTATTGTTGTAGCTTGATACGTTCGTCAAACTGATTGTTACAATATTGCATAGGTATCAAATATCTGGTCAACTGATTAGTTGGTTTTTTCATGCACCTTTTCCACCCATGTATGATTTTAAACTCCACAAAATAAAGATTTGCTTATTTAGCCATGAATTTTTAATGAGTAAAATGTAAAATTACGGTGAATTAACTAGCAAAAATAAACTAGTTCTTATCCTGATGCATACATTTAGCTATTCGCATATACATACATACATTGATAAAATGATAAATAGCGTGTAGTGCCGGTAACATACATGAGCATGAACGTTTGTATAAAAATGCTTTTAAAAACTCATCTGAAACCCATCAGCGAGCGTCACCCGTGTTCAAGTCGATTAGCAAATGCGATTTTTAACTTCATTGCAGCATATTCGTGTGTAACGCCAGGTTAGCGAAAATACTCAGAATTGAGGAATGAAGTCATCCATGATTACAAACCTTAGTAAAAATCACGTTGATTTTGCCTATAGTATTGTTCATCCTGAATGAATGAGTAATGCATGAATAAGCTTAGGAATATCAGAAACAATGATAAAAGCTCTCTCACAGATGATAAACAACAAAACTGATAAGAAATATTGTATTTTAAACGAAACCATCAATACCATAAAATGTGGAAAATATTATGGAAGCTTTATAAATTGTATACTATTAAAAACTATATTACTTTAGCTAGGCTTAATCTTATCGGCTTGCTATATATATACATGCATATGTATGCTGACACCTAATCTTATTCCTTATCATGTGTGCAAAATAATCAAACCTCCCTATATATGAGGTCACCACAATGTACAATATGGATATGAGATAACCTATTTTCCGGTAATGAGGCAAAAATATTCGGCTCCATTTGGTTTGGTGCTCCTCCTAATAATTTTTTGGCAAAAAAGTACTAACGAGAGATGAAAATCTATTGCTTCTAAATACTATAAGTGTTTTATCCAGTTTGAAATAAAATTATCCATCAAACAATGGCTAACGCCAGACATGTTACTTCGCCTGGTGGAATCTTGCAAATTTTGCATTTGGTGAGTTGTTTAATTGCGACAAGTAAATATGTTGTTTCGTCTGCGTCTGCATTCAATTGTTTTAAACAAAATTATGTGCGTTTTAAGGTTTTTGGAGCCGTTGCAATTGGATGTGGAGCAGCGTCCTACGAATCCCAGGTTTTTAAAGAGCGCTTCTTCCTCTGGTCAGTCGTTGCCATTCTGATTGTTTCATTTATTCTCCTAGTGGTCAGTATCATAACGGCAAATGCAGCAGTAAAAACTATTGTAAGCTCAAAATTAAATTCTTTTTAATCTAACAAAAACATACTAACGATTTCTGAGCAAACAATAATAATTTATTTACGACTTTTATAATTCAGAGCTCGGCTATGCATGTGATCGGAGGAATTCTGTTACTTGTTGCTGGAACGTTAATGATTTTATCGGTGAAGTACATTGAAGACGATTTGTGTACGCCAAGACCATGGGGTGGGGATTGTAATTTCAACAAAACCAAGAAATTGGTGGCTGCCGTAAGTTAAGTATCAAAATATTCTAACATATACACAAATATTGCAAATATAGATGGCATGAAGTGAAATGCGTTTTTATTTTCGCAGTCATTTGCAATAATAAACGGAGTACTGTATTTGATCGCATCAGTGCTGCTCGTCCTAGTAAAGAATGATGACGATTCGGGTTACATCGAAGCTGAAAGAACGTTTGCGAGACCATCAAAACAGTAATTTTAACAGAGAAAGTTGCACTTCAAATTTGAATATGGACAAATGTTTAAAATTTGTCATACTGCCGCAGTACAATGAGCAAAGATGTAGTCTTGCAACTGCAATTTATGAGTGTTATTTTATGTTCAGTATTTAGATACTTCTCCTTTTATACTTTTTAGTTCATTAGTTCTATCTGTATATTTATAAATGTGTCACAAATCTCCGAAAAAAACATTTACTTTATTTTAATGCAAAGTGTTTATTAATCAAGAAATTTATTCGTGTGGGTTAATTCTGTCTAATATAAGATGCATGCTAATATTTATATTTGTATAAAGGATAAAATTTAGTTAATCTTGAAAATTTTTGCCATATGAAATTCATACCGATTGATTGAATATGTATGTAAGATAAAAGCATGTTATTTTAATAAATAAAAAATTTCATGGCAGTTTATTAATTTTTTTCATATTAGTCTGATTTTTCGTTGAGCAACAATAATTTAAAACAGTAACCAATAACAAACAGTAATAAAAACAGTGCAAGCTCCCGAATAGTTAGTTCAGAAACCCTGCTAAATGCATTACTATTGGGGATTTTAAAAGTCAAATTAGGGGGTTTGATTGAAGAAGTCCAGTTAGGACTATCGTGGTGATAAAGTTTAGTAAGGGAAAAGTTTTAACCGTAGATTCCACCATATCCCAAACCCAAACCTCCAAGACGTCCGTAACCTGTGTTTTCAAAAATACAAACAAGTTAGTATTAAGAATGGATTCCATGATACATAAGAGCAGACAAAATAGTAAAACACGAAATCCTACCAAGACCACCATAACCAAGACCTCCATATCCAAGACCTCCGTACCCGAGTCCCAAACCTCTACCGTATCCCAATCCTCCGTATCCTAAACCACCGTATCCTATAAAATGAATCAGAAACTCAAGATTTTTAGCAATTTCCTCCATTGAAAAGTACTAAATAGATTATGGTTTATGTCTAGTGTTGGATTTTTTCTTACCGAGTCCCAAACCGTATCCGAGTCCAATGGACTGGCTGGATTCGAGGTCCTTCTTCTCCTCAGCGGCCATAGCGATGGCGAAGAGGGCGAAAAGAGCGATAGCGACCTACGAAGTCATTTTAAAATTCAAAATGTTAACTTTGCACGAAGCCCCGAATTCAGAAAATATACTAGAAGATGTCCTGCTACTTACGAAAGATTTCATGTTGATTGTTTTGAGGGAGAGTAAAACTCAGAGAACTAATATTTTAGTAAAATGTTAGCAGACTCAAGTGATGAACTGATGACTTTGTCTGGGTCAGCTCGGACCTTTTATACTAAAAGTTTTAGTCATTTGAGGCTAAACATG